>JAPYZK010000878.1:0-51824 GCA_030522785.1 Platygaster equestris | reverse complement strand
TTTTTATTTTGAATTTTGTTTCGTGACGTCACGACGCGGACAATACTTTTTCCTGTTTTCACGCGCCTGTCGCCTTCTTGTTGAGAGCTCCTCAATTGTGCACAGCAACAAGGTTCACTATTGTACCCATAAAGTCTGGCAATTTATTATATTTCCGAAGTTTCTGGGATTCAACGATAATTTACCAAGTTACAATACCACACTGCAATAGAGTAGTAATTTTACGACTTGGCATTAATTTTTCGATTTCGCTTGTTTCTACGTCAACTTATCCAGTATTAATACACACTTTGTTTAAACTCGATAAAAATCTCGCCTGTTCATATCTAAGATTTTATAAATTCGATAAAATACTCCAACGATTCAACCAAACGTCGACACATGAAAACAGTATTCAATGAAAAATTCCTCTCGTGAAATCTTCGAAATTCAATATACCTTCTAAACCATCAAATTTTCTCATACTCTTAAGACGCAACATTTTTCTCTCAAAGAGCTTCGCGAATTCGTAGAGCGCAATATTCGAACACAATCAATTCCCGTCAATCATTATCGTGATTTAGAAAGCATTTGTGTCGACGCGAAAGCATTTAACGTCGGATAAATTTTGTGAACTTTCGCAAGAGCGAAAGGACGAGTCGTTTGGATATGAACGCGCTATTCTCTATTTATCCGAAAGCAAAGAAAGGTTGGAAGAAGACGTTTCGGCTGACATTTCGCACATTTCCATCGTCGCGGGGAATTTTACAAGAATGGCGCGCATTCCGCGAGTCGCCTTTGGTTGACTTCGCGTCACGATAAACCGCGATTGAGCAAAAGTATCAAGGAATACGTATGAGAAAATGAAACGCGGAAATATCAGAACAAACAAGTCGGTCTCCAAAAAATTTTTTACAGTTACAAATATTGGTAATAATTTAATAAGATGGGATGGATTGTCAAAGGGTTAGTAATAATTTTTATGAGGGAATTAATTCTTTCGATTTTACCCATTCAGTTTTTGGCAAATGCAAAAAAAAAATCCACCGAGCCGGGAATCGAACCCAGGACCTCCCAATTTCATAGAGCATTCGACATGAAATTGGGAGGTCCTGGGTTCAATTCCCGGCTGAGTGGATTTTTTTTTCGCAAAAAATATTCAATTGCCAAAAATTGAATGGGTAAAATCGAAAGAATCAATTTCATCATAAAAATTTAACACGAATCCCATTTTTCTATGGCAAGCCAGTCTTCGATTTTGATGATTGAACGCTCATTTTCTTCGTGAAGAGTAGACGAATCAACAGAGAGAATTATTTCCGACAATTATATCGAATCCAAGAATTTCTGACTTGATCCGTTCGAAAAGAAACGGGATTCGCAGGGAACATTTAAAGGCTTTCACTCGAATGCACCCAGCGCGACACAGTCGTTTGACTTTTTCTTCGCGGCACACATTCGCCAACGGGCGCGTGACTCACAATCGCATAAGCCCATTTTATTCTTCCGCACTCGGTTATCAAACAATAATTGTGATATCTCATTCGCGTTATTTTCCGAAACGTAGCAGCAATATTCCTCCAATTTTCAAGTTCCATTTTTTTCGACTCCAATAAAGTACATGCGATATCAATTTTATTCAGTAACCTAACGTTTACTTTATAACTTCTAGCCTTGAGCTTTAGAATATTGTTCATCGATCACCAATCGACCAAAATTTTTGGGAAACGAACCTTAGGACAATTCAATCATTTTTAATTTGTATGATTCCATCAGAAAATCGGTAATCCAATGTGTCGATGTGAAAAATAGTTGAGCTAAATTTATCCGCGATTTAAGATAAAGGGGGAATACGATGACGTATTATTGATAATGGCGATCGGTGCGAGATAACTCGCCTTGACCTAATAATGCAATTTTGAAGGCAAAGTTTACACTGGGACGGTCTAAGTAAAACAACGAATCACCGTGGTTTGAAGAAAAAAAAAGCATTAGATTCTTTAGTTGGTTTTCTCTGCTGTTTTTTACCGTTATATTTTTCAATTATGACCAGACCCGGAAAAAACGGAGAATTCCCAAGATACAAATTCAGAAGATATGCAATTTCGAATATTTACATTTCCACTTAATGATTTTATATTTGTAAGTACGAGATTTCGAATGAGAAATTTCAAAATTTCACGATTCGAATAGAAAAATTTCGAGATCAAAAATTTTAACGTTCTAAAACTATACTATCAAAATTTTTAATTTTTGGAGTTTGAAAATGTTTGCTTGAAAACATGGAAATACAAAGATAGAAAATTCAAAAATTCGAATCTTCTATACATACTTCGGACTTCGAAAAAATGTTGATCTTGTTATTAAAAATTCGATCTATTACGAACATTTTCAACAAAAACTAAATAATCCTGGGAACGTACAAATTTCGAAGTGGACTTAACATTCTTATCTCTAAGGCTAAAAAAATCAGAGGAATTTAGAACTGACATTCAGAAATCAGAAAAATCATACAATATCAATCAATGTATGTTAATTAATTAAAACAAAATTGATTTAAAAATCCCAAATTTATAAAATTTCAATTCGAAAATGAAAAAGTATTAAATTTCAAAATTACATGTATTGTTAGATAGTATACTATATATCCACAATTTTACGATTTTGGTTATACATTTCGTTTTATTTCACAAATCAAGCGAACAAACTTGTCAACTTTGAAATACTAAACCTTTAAAACAGCATAACCGAAATATTCAACTTTCGGAGATCGAAAACGCTCAATTTTTCCCCCAGTCCAATCTAAACAAGCCCACTCCGCCACAAACCACATTGTAAAATTACGCAACTCGCTTCACAACGTGCATTACTGATACCGGAAAAAGCAGACAAATTTTTTGCACGCCTAAGTCAAGTCATCGGAGAACGCGGGTTTTTCTCCTCTCGCCTCGATCGCTCGTTAAAAAATAACCGCGAGAGCCAATTAAAATTTCTAATTCCTCTAATTGTGTCGCTTCGTCCTTCTTCGCTCGCAGAAAACACACTCCTTCGGAATATTACGAAAAAAACATTGTTCCGCACCCTACAGACGTTCCTTTATAAAATTACGTAATCGCTATTTTCCTGTTTCGATTTTCTGAAAGAACGTCATCTATAGTTTTCAAGAACCCACCTGGAAGCACGTGCAGGTCTTCATCGTCTAGTTACGTCACTCGCCAACGAATGCAATTTGTTTAACGTCTAATCCGTCGTTCACACGAACGTTTCCAGGGTCGCGATTGTCGTGAATTAATGACACCCGAGGTAAATAATATACCAGGCGAAGGAGTAAATCTTCTCATTATTCGTTGAATGAAAAAACAAACTCCAATTAATTAATTCACGCTCAAACACCGCATACGTGACATAATGAAACGTAATCCCCGGCGTAAGAACAGTAATGAGCTCGTTGGGATTCAACCGAAAAAAAAGCCTTTCGAAGATAAACGCCAATGTTAAGGTCGCCAAGGAGATTCAGCGGCGAAAGTTAACGGCGAAAAAAAAAGTCGTAGGAACCAGCTTCCGGATAAAGTCGGAACATTTCTCCAGATGATATCAGAAGAGAAATCGCGGAGGCGCGTTTAAATGCCGATGACCAAGTATTCCGAATTTTGATGTGGAAAAATAAAGCGGAGTTGCTGGAGAACTGAATTTTCCCTCTTGTTGAGTACAACCCGTTTTTTGATGAGAACATTGACAACCCTAGCCAGTTGAGGGCGACGTTTTGGCGACGTTTTCTCATCGCTCTTTTTGGGGCGACGAAAAATTTCTCAAACAAATCCGAAATTTTAATTTTTTGAAAAACTTTTGAACTTTACCAATCTTTCAAAAAATCGAATTTTAAAAATTTTTTTTGAGGAACTCAATATATTATTATTACATTTTACATTATTACATTTTTGAACACTTTCGAACTCAGTAAATTCTAAAAAATTGTAGAATTCATGTAATTTTCTAAGAATTCAAAATTTTCGAATGTTTAAAAAAAAAATTACGATTATGAAATTAAAATAAAAACATGCAATTTTGAAATCATTCGAAAAACTTGAGATTTGCATATTTTTAAAAGGGCACACAATTTTACAAATTTCCGAAAAACTTGATTCTCAAACTTTTCAAAAAATTTGAATTTTTTATCAAAATTCGGATTCTCGAATTTCTGAAAAAATTAAAAATTTTTCGATTTTTGTGGAAAAAATCAAATATACACAATAAAAATACAAAATTTTCGGTTGGTTCCAAAAACTAACAATTTCCGAAATTTGTATAAAACTCTAAATGTCAAATTTGTCCAAAAACACAAAATATTCAAATTGTCAGAAAAACCTCAAAATTCGCGAATCTGTTGTTCAACTACAAATGTTAGAATTTCCGAAAAACTTGAAATTTTTTCATAAAAAAAAAAAAAAAAATTTCAAAAATGTTTCTGAAATCTAACAATACTCAAAATTTTCGAAAAAACTCCAACATTTTCAATTCTTCAGAAACCAGGACATTTTTAAATTCCGAAAAAACGTTGAATTTCAAAAATTTCTGAGAAACTCAGAATTTCCAAATTATTAGAACTCAAATTTTGTAAATTTTGCAAAAAACGATTACAAAAATACAACTATCAAATCGTATGTAAGCATATTAAGATTGTACTGAATTCAAATTCAATTTATTTCGTTCGAAAAACGCTCTGAAATTAATTTTCCCACGATTTTACATAGTGACTAAAACGTCGCCTGAACATCGCCTTTTGGAGACGTTTTGGCGTCGAAATCTCGTCGCTCCCAACTGGCTAGGGAACTTCGCACGTAAAACAGCCGCTGAATCATTGCCGTAAAAGCGACAATCTCTCTTACGCAATGTTTGCTCATTTTTATAAATAAATCGCTTCGATTTTTCTACGAAATCACCGAGTTGTTTTGGTAATAAAAGGAGCGATTGCGCGGCGGAAAATGACATGGGGGGAATATATCGGTACGAAGGAATCCAAGCGGGCGAATTACATGTACAGTTAAGAAAAGCGACTGAAAGGTGTAATGACGACGGTGACCCAATATTCATTCTGCGCGTACTGCACGTACTGTACCGCGTGCGACACACCACGTACCAAATGCATAAATTTCGACCTTTTTTTTCTCTTGTCAACGGCGCGATATGGTCACGGGCATCAAAGCGAGTCGAATGTCGTACAAGGTGAAGAAGAACGACCTGGCTCCCGGTATCGCGAATCGTTTAAAACAGGGCACATAACAGGTCTTCAAGGAGGTTCCCCGGTTTCGCGATAATATCCAGATTTCGGAAAGAAGCCTTTTTTTAGGTCAATTAATTTTACGTTTGAACATTATTTGTATGCAAGATTGTAAAAAAACTATGGTAAAATTGCACTTTAGCGACTTTTAGGAAAAAAGGGTTTGAAAACAATTTTTTTTTCTAAACGGCTCATATTAATGTAAAAGTTAATAAACAATGCGCGGAACGACGATTTTTAAACAATTTTAATTCTTATAAACAAATGAAGTGGCGAAGTGACAGATACCTTTGGGATCGTTTTTTTCATGAAATTGGTGTTTTTTCAATGGTGGAAATTATCGGTGAGTGAGTGGAATGTGCAGAAGAGTTTGGGAAAAGGTGCGCGAAACGCAAATTTTGGCAAATAAGCGCATTTTTCGCGTGTTGAAAAAGTGACAATTTTGGTGTTTGTGAAAAATGTTAATTGACTCGGGTTGTTAAGTGATGGGAATAGGTGGGAGAAGTGCGCGCGAGAAGCTTGTAACTCAACTTACAACACTTCAGTCGTTCAATAGAGTGGAATATTTGGGGGTAAATGATCCGCTTTACACTACGCGAAACGCCTCAAAATGGTTTGTGATATCACATTTAATGCTTTATCTCTTGATTTCAATTATTTGGTATGTTGAGTCGTTCTGTGTAGTGTAAAGCGGATCATTCACCCCCAAATATTCCGTCATATTGAACGACAAAAGTGTTCTAAGTTGAGTTAGAAGCTTCTCGCGCGCACCACTCCAACAACCCTAGTCGTTCGAATCCCTCGATAACACAAAATGTCACTTTTTCAATTTATGAAAATTGCGCTTATTTGCCAAAATTTGCATTTCGCGAACGTTTTTTCAAACTCCCCTGCAAGTTCCACTGACTCACCGATAATTTCCACCATCGAAAAAACACCGATTTCATGAAAAAAACGATCCCAAAGGTACCTACTTCTCAACTTCATTTGTTTATAACAATTGAAATTGTTTAAAAATCGTCGTTCGACACATTTTTTATCAACTTTTACGTTGGAATAAGCCGTTTGAGAAAAAAAAATTTTTTAACCCTTTTTTCGAAAAAGTCGCTAAAGTGCAATTTTACCAAAACTATGTATTTTTAAACGATGGTAGTTGCGGTAGTAACTGTACAGACTGAGAAAACTTAATAGCAAGTAGACTCAATGGTAATGATTACTATCACTTAAAAATGATAATAATTACCTATCATTACAGTTAGAAAAAAAAAAAACCAGTTCTACACCTTTCCTAAACCTAATTAAAATAACGGGGCTGTTTTTTCATTGGAGGAAAACGAGGAAATCGCTTTCCCGAGTCAAAACGAGTTCGGGTGATAAGAACAAAAGCAAAACATTGCCGCCCCAGGTCACGAAGCGATGATTTTAAGGTTCAGTAACTGTGTCAGCGTGACGCGTTTTTCTTTGTGTGCCCACGGACGCGTGCAAGCTAGTGCGTTGCATATTTAACAGACGAGCAATGACCATTCGTGACCCTAGAACCGCGCGTCCCACGCCTCTGAAACACGGCCCTCTCTACTCCTGGACCATTATTCATTACAGCAGTGATAGTGAATAATGGCAAATGGCAATTTAATTGCCGGCGTTAATTTTATCACGCTTGTATTTAGAACGCGCTCTCGCCCAGTGATTGAGTCTTCGCCTGTTTTATTCGATTAAATTCGCTGCATTTTCTAGGTTTGCCTGATAGAGCGAATAAGAGTTTTGATGGAAGTTTATTCAAGAGTATTAATTGGTGTTGAATTTTCGAACTATGTTCACGTATTTAAACACATTTTTAAAAATTTATCACACATTGTTATTATTTTGTTGTTTACTAAAAATTTGTCGAAGCTTTTGGGAACCTCAAAAAATGTAAATTGGAAATTTTTAGGAATTTTCAAAAATCCTCAAATATATATCGACACTCGTAGATTCAAATTCTCTAAAATTTTGCGTAATCCCAAAACTCGTCCAAACCAAAATTAGAAAATGACCGAAAATAAAAAATCCAACTTTTTTCCTGCATTCTAAAACCAATTTCCTCTTTTTCAACTTGAAAAAATTTCTTACGTCTCGAACAATAATGAAACTCGTAATATTCACATCATTTACAAAATTTCAAAAATTTTTATCACAAATATCGTCCAATCAATCTAAAACCTAGTATTTGCGAAAACTTAAAAAATTGATCAGCTTTCAACACGTACCATAAACATCATCAACTGATTTTACTTATTTTCGATTTTATTGACTAAAACTAAGCCGCAGAACCCGAAACTTTGGTAAAAAAATCTTACAGCTCTAGTTTTAGGATTCTAAAAAAAGCACCGTCTGGTCACTCCGGCGTTAGTTTGAAAACGAATTGTCGCAGATGAAAGATCGCGCAGAAAACCGGCCGCGCGTGCAATTATTTGATTTTCTTCTTTTCCCGAGATCGAAGCCGGCAAAGACGACTTTTTGCCACGAAACACGTGCTCGCTTTTACCTCCGAATCACCCTAGTTGGCTATTCCGCTCTCGCCGGATCGCTGACTGCTCAATTGTCTCGGCTAACAGCCGATGAAAGTTCTCATGGAAATTAGATTAGCCAACTGTATTTCAATTGCAACATTCGCCGCATCTGACCGAGAACGGAGAAAGATCGATCAACAATTGCTGTCGTGGAAAGTGCTTGGATTAATGGAACGCAACTGGGCCCATTTTTTCAACTTTATAATGAAGTTGTAAACTGGAGCATGCACAAAGTACATACCCTAGTTCTATAATGGATGAGAATTTGCAATAGCCAAAGGTTGCTCGCTGCAGACGTTAATAAATGTTTTTGAATGTAACTTGGACGTTGTTAAAGTATCGGATTTCACGTGAATAATTGATTGAAATACTTGAACATATAAATCGGAATTTTCCATGTTTTTAGGGATGAATTATAATGAAACGATCAGAAGTATTGAAGTTAAAAAATCCTGTAATAGACAGAAATTGACTTTCAATACACATTTAATGGATTAAAAATAATTCGAACACTATGTAAAATTTAATTATTTTAAATAATATTCAGAAACTGGATGAGATGAGTATTGAACATTTTTTGGAAATCCAGAAGAATTTTTCGAGAATTCAACAATATTAAATTTGTAAGCATCATCGAAAATTTTAATATACTAAAAACAGTCAAACAACTTATCTTAAATCTTGCGAAATTATTAATCATTAATTTATCTCTGATCCTAAACTTCTTTGTAATCTTCAAACATTTTTAATACTTCATAGTCTTTGATTTGGAAATTATTCGGAACTTTTTTCGTATCGTTTTCAAATTTACAAAATTCAAAGTATTTTCGTGAATTTTGTCCCCCTCCCTCCTGGCCACGATAAAACATAATAATTATAAAAACTGACCGCAGATCGTGTTTCCTACCATTATTTTTTAATGATCAACTGACGAATTTTCAATCGTAAAAAATGTATGCATTGCACGAATGAATCGTTACTCACCAGAAAATACGATTCGATTCGAATAAATAAAACCATCCATCCGAGCATTAAATTTTCATTGATAATGGGGAAAAAGATTCATGACTAATACTGTCCGACCCCTATTTCTGAACACTCCAAACTTGGACCTACGATTCGTTGCGCTTCTCTCGAGCCTCATCTTCGCTCGATCCCTGAACATTAAAAAGGTTATAGGTCGAGAAATTTTGAGGAATCGAGGTAGAATCATAATTGAGTCTCATTGAACTCCGACAGTGATAAATGCGGGCTCGAGATCTCAGGTCTAGTTTTACGAGTCCGCGTTAGGTTTTAAGTTTTACGAGTCCGCGTTAGGTTTTACGAGCGTTTCCTTAAGTTTCGATTCCTGACCACAAGACTACAGCTGGTTCAAAAATAGGGGTACGTCTGTACTTCAAGTGAAACCAAATTACATGTAACACGCGTGTTTATGCTCAACTCAGGAACAATGCAACATTGTTTCCCGCGTCTTCTGTCAAGTTTTACATGGCTTCTTTCAAGATGTTACGACATTTTTTTCTAATCTTTCTTTTTTACGTTGAAAGTTATCGCAAATAAAGTCATCTAACAAAGGAATATTCAGAGCGCTGTGTTTTGCATAGAAAATTTAAACAAAGGTGTTTTAAGAGGTGTTTGACAGGTAGTTATCATTTTCACTCGAAGTGAGTTGTTGAAAGTATCTTCAAATTTCTATCAATCAAACCGTAATAATTCTCCGAAACTTTAACACCTAAAAAATTAAGACTTCAAGAGCAAAAAAAACCAAAAACATCGTAATTTACGATAATAGAAAAATACCAAGTATAATTTTCATGAAGAACAGAGTAAATTTTTTACTGAGGATGAACGAAACAGTTATCAACGGGATCTTTTCAAATTTCTTTAAATATCAATTTTGATCAACATCAGGAATTTTACGTCATTTATAGATGACAAATTAGATATGAATAATAAACTGAAAAACTACTCTACAGATAACATCTCGGAAATTTTAATCCATTATCTGAATTGCTTTCCACTGATAATAGAAGTTAGCTAATGAAACAGGACATGAAAACGTTAATAAATATTGAAAAATTTACTGTCGACCCATAAATTTCTTGAGACAGTCAAAATATTGTGAAAGATAAAATGACAATCAATTAATCAATGCAAAGTCATAAGAATAACACAACTGCCATGATGACGTAACGCGAAAAAACCTCTTACCACTTCTATAATTTATACAGCCAACCTCCTATTTTTACTCCAAACAAAAAAATTGCAATATCAACGTGGATATAATCGACTGTCTCATCGCATCTGAGAAAAAAGAAGTTTCCAAGTAAAAATTAAATCGAAATCTTATGAATTTTAAGTGTATGACGTGAGAATATTAAAAATGCAAGTGTATATAAGATATAAAAGTGAAAAAGTTGAATGATTCTGAGGTCAAATTTCTTAGTTATACAATTCAGATCATAGCACTATGTTTTTCATTCAGAAAACTTCAAATAATATTATTATTAATTTTTTCATTTTTTGTCTTTTACTCCAAATAAACTCCACAATTTTGTATGATGCTTTTCTATGAGTTACATGAATTTTTATGTATTATTATTGATTTATTGATTGAAAAATCATGAATGAACAAAATTTTTCAGTTTAAATCTTTGCGTTTGTGAATTAACAAATTTTTGTTCTCGTCGACTGGAAAATTCAAACTCAACATTAAATATTCCAAATTTTTTAATTAAAAAGTTAAAATATTTCTCATCTGAATTTTTGAACTTGAACATCTTTGAATTTCCAATTTCAAGTGTAAATTTTGGAAATTTTAGAATTTCAGGAATTGCAAAATGCATATATTTTCGAACTTGGAATAATTTCAAAATAGAAAACCACATATTTTCACATCAAGATTTTGATATCATATTTTATCAATTAAAACTTTTTTAATTATATCTGTCAATTTAAAAATTCTAATATTTTGTATAAAAATTTTTAAAATTTCCACAATTTTTAAATGCTTAAGTTTACATTTCTGTTTTCCAACTACGAAGTGCAATCTCTAAAATTTTGCATCGTTGAATTTTCTAAGTTATTGAATTATATTAATATTTTGATTCAACTATTTTTTTTAAATAAAAAAATTTTGACATTTACGAACAATAATTTCGAAATTTTTCAATATTCAAATTAATATTTTCAAAGCTCCTGATTCTAGAAGTTTCTGAAGTTATCGACTCTCCAATTTTAAAACATTCAAATTTTTAGCACTGCAACTTTTCAAATTTGCATTTCCACATTCCAAAACTCACAAACTGCTAAAAATGATGCATTTCTGTAGATTTTTGAAGACTCTCGGAAAATGTCATGTATTTTCTGGAATTGTCACAAACGTACAGAACTAGAGAATTCATCAGAATCAAAATCATAATTTAATACGATGCATACTATTTTTCATAATTTGTTATCGAAACCCCCCAAAAAAATTTTCCGTCTACGCCCCTGATAACTAATAAAATGACTTTTGGCATCATACAAAAAAATTTCCAACTATTGTTTACGTCAACCAAATAATCAAATAAAAAACACTAACATCCCGATCTTTTTTTCGGTCACTATCGACTTGAGTTGATATTCAAAACAATTCTCCAAAAAATGTTAACGGTCACTATCAACTACTTGCTCCAAACCCACCCACAAATCCGTGCAGACACCCCCGCCCCTTGTTCCCAAAATTTTCCACGGGCAAAAATAATCACGGAAAATCAAGGCCGTTTATAAATAATACAATCGGTGGACACGGCCGCGATTTCGCGAGTTAGACGATCGCGCTCGGTAACTTGGCGTCGGTTTTTCGGCTCTCGGCAATCTCCGGGAATCACCTGATTGCGCGACAATTCATGTACCCGCAGGAAAACGCGATTTTCGGTGGAAAAACGGGGCTGGAGTTCCACGCCCATGAAAAACAAAAACACACACCTTGATGATGAGCTCGATTTCGGGCACTTCCCCGTTGCTGGTGCCGTTTTCGTGGCCGTCTTCGGCCGTCGTCACTGGCTCGTCCATTCGTAGTTTTTGTTTTTTCTGGTGTATAAACGACAGGCACTTCGTGGGCTTCTGATTTTAAGCACGATTCGGATGCGAAAATACGTGTGTTGGCTTTATGATTGAACACAAACAGAACACGTTGGAGTGTTCAGCCTTGGTAGGTAGAGGAACACTCGAATACACCCGTTTAATTTCCTGAGAACCACTGAGATTACTGAGAATGGAAAAACGGAACTGAAATTACTGGAAATTACTGAACTGATCAAGCTGCAACTTCTGCAACCACAGGCAACCACAGAGGAAAGCAGAACCAATGAGAACCAGCAGAACTGACCGGAACGTTAGGATCATTGAGATAGAGAGAGACAGAGTGAGAGGCGGACGAACGCGGGAAACTCTTTTCACACACTGTCCGCGCAAGCGCGAGCCGCCATACTATTAGTACAGTTATTGTTGGTTTGACATAATGCAACGTATATCGGTTTCTTTGTTTTGCTGGTGGTGTTCGTACAAAAAATGATGGCGGATGATTTTTTGAATGAAAAAAGTGGGAACGGGGATAGCGTGGGAGATTTTTGAATTTATATTTTCCTGTTTTTGCCCTATAAATCTTGAGTTTCGTCCATTTTTCAAAACGTATGAAGTTTTTTTAAGGAACCTTAAAAGAATTTTGAGTTTCTTGTGAGAAATAAATGACTTGTACGAGGTTTTTGGAATTTTAGTATCGTTTATCAAATTGTTTGTGAGATTTCAAGTTATTCAAATTTAGAAATATAAAATAAATGAATCGCAACATACAATTTACAAAATTGTTTACACCGCGAATCAGAAAGCATGGAAATAGATAATTTATTTAGTTTGGAAAAATTCGTATTACATATACCAGTCACGTAAATTGTAATTCATCAAAAATTTCAAATTTTAACAAAGTTGTAAAATCGCAGTTGTCAATCGGACTCTGAGGGAATCCAAATCAATGTTGATTCTTATTTAGAGGTTTCAAACTTTCGGGCACGAATTTCGATACTCAAACATTTTCTTTCCAAATTTTCAAAGCTCAACGACTTTCGAATTCATCGAATTAAACGAATTTCATTAGTTTGAATTCAAAAATTCTCAACTTGTACTCAATTTCAGAAATATATTTTTAACGTAATTGAAAAAAATTCGTTATCACCCTTAAAAACCCGAAAATCTAGATAACGTCGTCTCTGCTTTTCCGACTTTTCTGCCGTAGACAAGGATTGAATTTCCCGTAAAAATATCGACATACTTTCATTACATTTTGTTTTTTCACCCACAGCCGAAAAGCTGCAAATCGAAGTGCTTTCAAATCTCTTGTGAAATAATATACAAATTGTTTAAAATCCCGGAACCGGAGTGTTTTTAAAAGGACAAAAATAAGGTTTATCCGCGCCCAGGCTCCAGCTAATTGTGGAAGGGGTGGAAAAATGCAGTTCGATAGAATGCTTAATCTGAGGTGGGACAAATTCACGAATTTTATCATCGGGTCGCTGGATAATTGCTACGAAAAACAGCAATTCGTGGACGTTTCTCTAGTGTGCAAAGACGGAGAAATAATTGAATGCCATAAAATCATTCTCGCGAATGCAAGCAATTTTTTCAATCGCATTTTGGCCGCCAACAACCACCCACACCCCATGATAATTTTGCACGACATCGATGCTGACGATTTGAAAACGTAATTGAAATTCGAAATTTTATGGATTTTGAGATTTTAAGTACATTCGAGAATTTATTATTCATAAGTTTTTGGAAGTTCGAGAAATTCTTTTAAACTTTGAAAAGTAGTATGGTATTATTGAAATTTTTACGGAACTCTCAAACACTTCGAAAAAATCAGTAGTATAAACATAAGAATAGTCACCCAAATATCTGAACTGTTCATTGTTTCTCATAATAAATTTTTCGAAAATTCTGACACGAAATGAAATAAAAAATTAAGCATTTTTTAACACGAGTTTCCTTAATTATCTCATAATAATCAAAATCACTACGGAATTACGTCCGAGATTATAAATCCCTGAATAAAATCCGATTCCTCACGAAATATCACTAACTTCCAGAATAATGACATTCGTATACTGCGGCGAAATCCAAATCATCGAAAGAGACGTCCAGCGAATTTTAAAAATCGCCAGCAGGCTGCAAATCACCGGTCTCACCGACGTCCACACGAAACCTCAAATTTTGGACACGGTACCGCCCGCAAGAAACCACGAAAATCAACCCCTCAAAACCCCCATCGCGCCCCCACAAAATACCCAACAATTCACGTCTTTCCACAAAACCAAATTTCCTCTCGAAACAAACAGAAAATTCGGCCCCAGAGGAATGGACGTTTTCCACCGACCCAGAGAAAATTTTCAGTACCCACCTAATTTCATGGATTTGAGACAAAATTCGAGAAGCTACGTCGACAACACACCTGGACCCAGCAGGAGTCCGCAAACGCCGTTTCGTCAAAAAAGACAACACTTTGAAGATCCTGGATTCAACTGGGGCCAGGGTTTCAAACCACTTTCCCGAAAAATTTTCATGGACGAGATCGAAGTAACTCCCAGGAAAATGGAAAAACTGTCACAGGCTTTCGAAACGAAAAAAACCATCCCTAATCCTTCGGAAAGCGTCGAAGTCATTGTTTTGAATGACGATGTTGATTCGCCGCATGGGACGAACGAGGATTTGTGACGCCAAGCGAAAAAGGATTCGAACGTTGATAAAGAATCCAGGGATTTGCAAGAAATTCTGTCGAGTTTGTTGGAGATTGAAGACGTTCAAGTTTTGAGCCACAGGAAAAATAATTAATGTTGATAGTTTTTTTTGTTTCGTAAATTGGGAACATTTTTCATTTTGAAAATGATGATTTTGTAATCATGACCTGAATAAGGGAAATTGTTGTCGGAAATGTTTAGAGGATCGAAAAATGATAACTGAATGTCAAATGTGTAGTAAATGCAAGTAAATGTGAGGATAAGGACGTTAGGTTGTTATGGAAACGACGTCGAGTATGTATGTGTAAGAAAATTTTGATAGAGATCGAAAAAAGTTGACTGAAATTTGGAGTTTCTATAGTGGGAAAATGAAAGATTCTAACACGGAGGAGGAGTTTGATAATTTCATGCAACAAGTGACGGAAATAGGTGGGAAAATTGTGCATTTTTGTAGGGATTCGAACCGGTGGAAGTCGTCTTGAAAATTTTGTATGATTTGTTAATCGAGTTTTGATCATGGAGAGATTATTCCAGTTTTTTTTTTTTAATTAAGAGCAGTAATCGTAGGGATGGGCAACTACGCAACTGTCCTTCTCTCTCACACAAGAGCAGTCGTTTAGTGAGATAGAGAGAACAATAGTATCGCCCACCCCTGGTAATCAGTCAAAGATTTTTAGTTTCAGGACATTGCAGGACATAAAACACACGATCAATATTTCCAATCGGTTCAAATTCTTGAATTTCCAACCATAAAAAACCTCTATGAATCACAATTTTTCTCCTTGCAGAAAAAATCATCAATAAGTTGACATCCCCAGATGCCAATGATCAAAAACAGGGTCAAATTTTAGCGGATACGATATTAAAAAGTGAACGAGCCCACAAAAACATACCAGAAGATCCAGAATTAAAAATCACAATTTCGAAAACAATCATAAACAAATCCCCTGAAAATGACCCGAATAAAGATTCACAGGAAATGTCCAAAGGCACGGAAAAATTTTTTTTTAATTTTAATTTCGAATAATTTAAAAAATTTGGACGTGTAATTTTTTTATATGTTCCAGAAATGTTTATGAAAACAGTTGAAAAAGACGCGAAAGAACGCACGCATGATCGGCAAATAAGGAGAGAACGCGCAAAAACTTATCAAATAATCGGCAACATAGCATTCAAAGAAGGAGTTTTTGACAAAGCGATTACATTTTTCACCAAAGGTGTTGAAGTACGAAAAGATTCTTCGACTTTGTGGAACAACAGGGGTCTGTGCTACATAAAATTAGGATTGTACGAAAAGGCTTTGAGTGATTGTGACTGGGCTTTGAAAATCGATCGATCTAATCTCAAAGCTTTGTTGAACAGCGCGAAATGTTACAAGTTTTTGAAAAATGAAGAAAAACAGCGGGAATTTATCGAATTGGCGAAAGAAAAAAATCCTCAATATGCAGATTTTATTGAAGGTATTTTAAATGCTCGAAAAATTCGTTTTTGTAGTATTTTCAAATTTTTTCCTATTGTTTTATAATTCGAAATTATTACTTTTTAATTTTCAGTATTTTTGTAGAATCTAATTCCAGAACTTTTTAACTTGACGTGATTTTTTGAAAATTCGTTTATAATGTGATTGTATTTTCAGAATTTGCTGAAAAATTGAACACCGAACAAGAATGTTGCGTAACTCTCGAAGATTGATACAAAAAAAGTGAAATGCACTCTATCAAATAAAAACTAATTTATTGAAAACCTTTGTAACAGATAATAAAAAATTCCAACGAACAGGATGATTTATTTACAAAATGGATTATTTGATTCAGAACTGATATTTCGCATCAAGAGTCTAATTTTTTTGCTCGTTGTTCCTTCATTTCGGATAAAGCTCGCGTTTCATGTAAAAAGACTGTACATTCCACCTTCTGAAAAAAAAGGATTAACATCGTAAATTATGGCTGACATTTGTCAAATCAAAATTTGATAAGCCCATTTTTTAATTTCCACATGACGATGAAAAAATTCTTATTTTTACGTTTTGCAGAATTTTGAAAAACTGAGTCATTTTCGAGTAAGACACACAAATTCTAACATGTCAAGGTAATAGATTCAAAATTTTTGAGTTTTAAAGATGTACTGCAAAATGCAGAAAAATACAAAATTCATTTCGCAAAAAATGTGTTTTATCAAATCTCGATTGCTCTCAAAATGGTCACGAAATACGTCGAGAAAAAGTACCTGCATTCTAGCAGCTCGAACAAACCCTTCATTTGCGGAAACGGTGATGCACTTCAAATTTTCTCCAGTTGCAAAAACGATTTTCGATCTGTTTTTTATTTTTCCACCGATGTTCAAGTTCATGATTTTACCGGTCGCTACATCTTCGACCACTTTGATCTTTTTTAGCAATTCTTCTGTTCGTTTGGTCTCCATTGGTCCACCAACTGAATTATGAAAATGGTAAACATTAAATTCAGCTTTTCAAATTGGTTTTGACACATTTTACGATTTTATTCATTTTGACTGATCAATATTTTTTCATGAAATGAATGATACACTGGAAAAATTTCACTCATTTCCAGTATTCATTTTTTAGATACATATATGAGAAATAGAATTCTAATAAGGAAATAAAAATTTTGAGTTTTGCTGATTTTTATAAAAATGAAAATTATTAGTTTGCTCCATTTTTACGAAGTTAAAAATAAAAACTCCAATTTATCATTTTAACTTACTCAAACTGATAATATTCGTAAAATTATCATAAGCAGTTTTGCAAATGATTAAATTTTTGCCCTCAAAAAGTTTATCCAAAATAGGTTTTACTGGACGCTCTCTTTCATATTTGGCTAGCTGGGTCAACACCGGCTCCGCATATTCGTAGTTGGCATGACCGTTGCTCATATTGCTGACGTACACTAGTAAAGTTGAAACGTCCAAATTTAATGTCTGAATTTCGAGAGCATCTAAATTGATGTTGGAACTGATTACTTCAATTCTGCTCTCTTCAAGTTCTGCATTTGTACTCAATTCTTCTGCAGACGTATCTTCGCTTTCACCTTAAAAGTGGAAATAATTCATTAGAATAAAAAGTGATATGAGTTGAACACAAAATTATGTATGTTTAATGTATATATATATATATATATATATATTTGATATTTCGTAATGTACTGCAGTACAAATATTCATTTTCAAAAATTACTGAAAACCTGTACATTAAATTTATCCCAAATTTACAAAAAACTAGTTAAATTTTAGAAATTGTACCCCAAGTTGGTTCAAAAATCTGTGACGAAGATGCCGGTAATTTTTCGCCTTCGACAACAACGCCCAAATTTTCAAGCTCTTTTGCGAGTGGATCTTCGATGCCGTAAGCAAAATGGAAAACAACTGTTGGGGGTCTATACATGTGCTGATGATTTTTGGCACACTCCAAAAATGATTTTGCACGAAGTGTCATGGATTTTTGTCCGTATTCCCCGTCCCCGCGGGAAATGAGAGTCAGAGCTTTTGCGTTCCGAGCGATCGCTTTGACCCAGCGTGATCCGCCATGACAAACGACGTCGACTTCCAGTCTCGAGTCCTCGTGGTAGAAAGGTTTCAAAACGCTGACGAGATCCTTGGAATTGAGAACGCATTCGGCGATCGCGTTTAGGTGATATAAATTTGTGCTTTGAAGATGCTCCATTTTTACAGTGTTTGTTGAACGAACCTAGGATATATCAATTTTTCAATATTTATGATAATATTAAATCGATCACAATTTTTGTAAATCATTTACGACAATTGTGATTAATTCAAGTCATTTTTTTATCGTAAAAGGACATTTTCAACGAATGCGTTTACTTGATATATATACAAATATAAAAAAATATAAAAAAAATAACATGTGAAAAAAGTTGACAATGTTCCAAATGTACCATCGTATATTTTTGCGACAATGTAAAAATGCATATGAAATAAATTTCAAGCGCACCTTCTCGAGAAATCTGATCTCCTGTCGAAATTTTCGAACAAGTTTATCTAGCCCATCAACTTGATTGACAGATTGTAATTTTTCGATTACATCTTTTCCGGATTTGATTTTTGCATCCAAACATTCCAGGAGATCTGTTTCTTTTTCCATTTTTGATACTTTTCAGACAAATTTATGTAATTATTTATAACCAATGTTAACACTACGCTCACGTGAATGGATAAATGTCAGTATTGTCAGCTGCTGTAGACAGCTGTTAATGTCATATATATATTTATGACTGACCTAGGTCACAGGCAGCAAGACAAGAGGCGGCAAATTTTGGGGATGCAAAATTTAAACATTATAAAATTAGTCGCCACAGAAAAATTGATCATCTGAGAAATACGACGAATTTTCATGAGTTTATTTATGATGAAATGTGTGGGATTATGTGATTGGATAAATTTGGCATATTTGATTCACAATTCAGAATTTTCGGAATTCGAAATTTCGTATATAGATATATATCAAAAAATTTCAAATTTCCTAATTGTCACCCTGCTAAACTTGCATGCTGTGACCGGAATCGGTGACGTTTCGATTACACTTTTCCAGCCTCCATTATGCACCGTTTTTAGGAAATCGTTATAATTTGTGGAGGTATCGAATTTAATACAGTTTTAAAGCACTTTCTGAATTTTTTTATCGATCTACTCCAGAGCGTTTTTTAGTATAGGCCAGAAAAAGTATCTGTATGAGAGTAAGTTCGAAATTTCATTTCCAGTAAAATTCGTGAACTTCGTAATTTTTCATACAATATTTATTTACATTCCATTTCACATGTATTATATGTATATTACATTATACTCTGCATAAAGTGAATGTCGTGTACAATGTTTCGTAAAACAACAGTCAAAGATGTTCATTATTATCGTACATTCCGTATTTTTCTCATATTTTTAGTTCCGACCGCGGCACTCAGATCTCGTAACACATCTTCCGTTATCGTTACGTAAAAGACCGCGTCTACAGTAACAACCAGGAACGCATTGCTGAAAAAAATTATAAACAAATTAACGGAGCCGCAAAAAAAATTAAGCTCATATAATTTTTCGTGGATGACGCCCATGGCAAGATATTTTCAAAAATGTCCCTTATAACTCTGAAGATTTCCAAAAACCTCATAAGATTTCATACATCCCTTAAAGGATTCTTTACTTCTTGATAAGATTCACTACATTACTTCATAATACTTACCCTTGTACAAGGTCTCGTATTCGGTTGACGACAAGTTAGTGGACAAGCTGAGCCACATGAATTATAAACCTCATCGGGGCCACATTGACGTTCAACTGGATAAGCAATTGTCAATCACATTTATAATCATTGCAGCACTGTATAGAATATTAGAAACAAATATTTCACAAAATCTTACTCCGATTATTTTGAGCACTGCATACCACAGCGAAAATGACGCAGAAAAATAAAATTGGGAGCATTCGTGACATTGTGAAGAATGAAGTTTTTACTGGATTTCGCGATATGATAATTAGCTCCTTTTATAAGCACTTATCAGACGTTAGGTTGTTTTGAATAAACAAAAATGACGATAAAATTTTGTTTTATTGGATGACTCTTTTGCGTACATACACTCGATATCATTAATTCAAGAATTTTTACAGTTGTGGGTACAATGCCAATTAATATATATTACGTAATAGTGAACAGGTTTGGTAGTAGCTACTGATAAATGCGAAAAATGGAGAGAATCAATTTTACGATGTAAATGATATTCCAATAGTTTGTATGAAATATATCAAACGGATAATTAAGACAATTTCGGGAAAAAAAGTAAAATTTCTTGGAGTTAGAGTTCGAATGTAATATAAGTATTGATTGGAATAGTTTTTACGAAATTCGTATGATAAGAATCTTTAGTCCACATCGCTGATAAATGACTGTCAAATATATGTACAAGATATCGTTCGGTGAGATTTTTTTTCATTTCTTCAAATATTTGCCGAGCAACGCCAAAAACAAGTTTCATGCATTGGAACGTATATAATAACGTCATAGCGTACATAAATCGCAAAAAATTATTCTGAGTCGTTAATTATCATCAATAATTTTCGCCAAGATGTATTGTCTTTGTTTTTTATTAATTATTGATTTTTAGATGAGCTTGAAAAATTTGCTTTTTATTTTTATCGCATTCTAATAATGATTTTACGACTAAATGGTTAACATTACTGTTACAAAAAAAAAACAGATTTTCGGAATTATGTGTTATACAGTTACAGTTACTTTTATTGACTAACTGGAACTGTAACTCGAAAAAGTTGAAGTTTTTGAAGTTGAAAAGAGTTGTAATTTCACGTCGAAGAGTTTGAAATACATTAACATTGCAAAATTTCTACATTAGGATCCAAAAAAGTTTAAAACCACAAATTGTAACTGCAACTCCTGGAATTAAGAAAAACGTGCATATTTATAATAATATGAATGTATGAACAATTGTTCATAGATAGAATTTTCACGATTCAAGTTTTATTGAAGTAATCAAATTGATACCTAACATGATTGTTTGTTGCAGAATAACGGGAGTTTTATTATTGTACTGATACAGTCGTTGATTCCGTCTAAGAAATTGAGATGCAATACACCATCTTTGAATATTGGGATCATCGCCACATTTTTCTGGACAATTTGAATGACAATGTGCAAATACCTCATTGGTACCACAATGATGACGTCTGAGCTCTAAAGTGCATTTGTCGATAACTCATTTATTATAGTAACTATTGCGACACTTAAAATTAAATATCAAAATTAATAAGTGGAATGTAGAGTTTGTGTGGGGTAAAGTGGAGATAGGCCATCGGTGAATATTATATGATTGTTGTCAGAACGCATTTTCCGAGCTTAATGTTCGTTATTATTTTGAAAGATCAATTTTTCTGTTTTGTCCGAAAAATATCAAACTCGTATGTCCACTCATTTCCACGTTTCTCCTGCACTTACACGTGTATATTGGAGTAGTTATGAAAATTTCGATCGACTGGAAAAAAATCTCATTTTTGAGTTATAGTTCTATTCATTACGTCAAAAATTTTTCCATCCGTTACCAGGGTGTCCAGACGTCCGTATTTTACGTGAGCTGTCCTGGTTTCTGTATTTTTCGAGAAATGTCTGTTTATTTGATCGATTTCAAATAGAAATGATCAATTTTACCTAAAAATCCAATTTTTTTAAGTGGAATTTGGGATCTGTCTTATAAATTCGGACAAATTTTTAAAGTTTAAAAGTTTTTAGAATTTCAACGATTTCGAGAAATTTCATAACTTATGGACATTATGAAAATTATGGACATTTAAAGAGTTTTCAAAGTTTCGAGAATTTGAATTATTTTCATTATTATGAAATTTCAAATATTTTGATTATCGTTAAATTTCGAAAATTTTAGAAATGTGAGGATTTTGAAATTTATGAAGAGTTTAAAAATTTCTAGAATTTCCATGATTTTGAGAAATTAAATTACTTTGAAGA
The DNA here is from genome assembly GCA_030522785.1 of Platygaster equestris. NCBI lineage: Eukaryota > Metazoa > Arthropoda > Insecta > Hymenoptera > Platygastridae > Platygaster > Platygaster equestris. The sequence goes on along the minus strand of JAPYZK010000878.1, from coordinate 29,750 downwards.
TTGTGAAAATTTTAAGAATTTTCAAAGTTTCGAGAATTTTAAATATTTTTGTTATTATAAAATTTCAAATGTTTTGATTACTGTGAAATTTCAAAAATCTTAGGGATTTCGTAAATTGTGAGATTTTTGATAATTTTCGGTATTTCAAAATTTACGAAATTTCAAAAAATTCTTCAGGTTTCCATGATTTCAATAATTTTGAGAATTTTTACAATACAGTTCATTTCGAAATGTCTGAAAAATGTGAGAGTCTGAAATTTCTTTCAAAATTCTCAAATTTTGGAAATTTGGAGAATTCCAAATATTTTGACTATTCTGGAATCTCGAAAGCTTCAAGAACGTGGAGTAATTTCAAAATCTTCAAAATATTAAAAATTCAGGAATTTTGAAAATTTTGAGACCTATGAGAGTTTTAATGATTTAAAAAATTTTTTAAATTCTTGAAATTTTCATCAGTCTTAGAATCCCGAAAATTTCGATCATTCAAAAAAAGCATAAAATTTGAACAATTCCAAAAAATTCGTAAATTCATCGATATTTTGAAATTCGAAAATTTTAGTGGTCTTGAATATTTTGTACATATTTCAAAAAATTTTAGAATTATAATTTTTTTGATTATTTAAATACATTATTATGATATTAAATATCACAATGTATGTATAATATTGTAGATGTATATGATAATAAACATATGATATTAATACATCAATAAATGAATATTTTATGAATAATATATTATATGGGGGGGTTAGGAACATGTCCTGGTTTTTCGTTCTTACGATCTGGACACCCTATCCGTTACGAGACAGTTTTTGATTTTCGCGTGTCATTTATCATAGCTTGTGAAATTTAAATTCACAATACGGATGCAAACTTGACATTAAAAATGCACTGTTCATATTTGAAGTGTATTTTGAGTTTATGGCGCAAGATTTCGCGATAGTCAGTGTTTACTGCCCGAAATGTTGGAGAATAATGATTTTGGCCTGATCGTTTTTTTTATGACTACATGTAGGAAACCTGAATAAAATTGACCAAGTTTTGTTAATCTCGTGAAATCTTCTGTCAAATAAGCGGAAAGTGATGGGATATTTTCTCGTCGATATCGAATTTTCGTTCGTTTTTACAACAGTTGAATACACTTCTGTTTTTTTTCAAACAAGTGTGTAAAAATTTACGAGAAATTCCGTTTCTCGTACAAAGTAGTGTAACGCGTGAATAAAATAGTGATTCAGGATGCCGGCCAGTAGAAATCATTTATCTTGGCGTTGGAAAATTTCATCTTTTTAAGTAGTATAATTCAAATTAGTCAGACAAGGTCAAAAATTGGACATGCAAATTTTTACTTCCGTACTTAAAACGATAAATGCTTGCTGTTCGAGCTTTTTACAGAGCAGTAAAAAAGATAAAAATCTTCTGCCCGCCACTGCTGTAATTACACCCCTATCGGGATCAGAAATAATGGCAGATTTCCCTTTCGTCAGTTAGTCGCCCAGCGTACAGCTGAAAGTTTCATAAACACAATGTCTCGGTCAATCGTAATTTTCGGCATATTATTATTCGTTCACTTTTCGTCACAAGATAGTTTCACCGATGGCGAAAAATACGCAAGGCTCATAATCGATTTTCACCACCTTGTCCAAACTTCTAGCGTGTTTCTATTACATCCAGATGATGATTTTACGACTGTAAATGGTAAATCAGACGGTCACAAAAAACAGATTTTGGAAGTAACGCGTTAATTTTAACGAATCCACAGTTACAGTTACTTTTTTTACGAACTATAAGTGTTACACCGTTTTTCATTTGTCTCTCGAATTTCGAAAAATTTCGAAAATTACTTCAACTGTAGTTTCAGTCACTGAGTAATAGTGACTGCTGGGTATTATTTTCCTTAAAAGTAATCGTAACTAAGTTACTTTTTCCGCGTAACTGTCCGATACCTTGAAAATCTGAATCTCGTAAGATTCTCAAGAACCTTATACGATTGAAAAAATTCCTTGAAAGATTCTCCGTTTTTTATAAATATCTTTATACGAAATTATAAGAGGTTTGTGGGAACATCGTAATGTTCAGAGTTACAAGGGATGTCTGTAAAAATAACTATCAACCAAGAAAATAGCATATTACATGCAAAACAAATTTTCCCTTAGCCATGCAAAGAATAACCATGACCTATGTCATCACCAAAAAATTGTCGAATGAACAAGTTGAATTCACAACTGAGCAGTTTCGTGATCTATCAGGTCTTGTGGACAAATATAAAAAGTATATTTCACCTCCACTTTTCGTCGCCCTTTTCCCGACAAAAGAATCGATTAAGCAATTCTCTGTCGCATCCAAGTTCATAGACATGGCATACTCGAAATGGCTCGTGATTTTTTTCGACTCCCCTGAAATCGCTGTTTACAACTATTGCACCAAACCAAAAGGAAATCCATTCAATTTGGTTTACGATTCCGAAATTTTCGTAATGTGTGGCAACAACTCGGAAATCGAAGAATGGCAAGTCGGAACAAACAAAAAAATCAATATTTTGGATTATGCTCGCTGGGACTTTGAGAAAGGACTCGAAAAGTTAACAAATTTGAATTTTTACGAGAGACGACGTTCAGGCATGGGAGGGAAAAATTTGAGTATAGTAATTATCGAGCATTCTTCTTTTATTCATTACCATAATGGCGTCGCCACCGGGTACATGGCGTTGGTTTTGGAAGAGCTCATGAAGACGATGAATTTTCGCATCGGTCGCATGTTACAAGAGAGATCCGTTTTCGTGAATATGACTGATAATAAGCCTATAGGGTTGATCGAGAAAGTTGCCTTTGGCGAAGGTGATTTAGGCATGGGATGTTTCGTTATGACTAGTAGCAGAAAGAAGTTGGTGGAGTTTACGCGTCCTCTTTTTTCCTCGAGAAATCATATATACGTGAAGAAACCTGATTTTTCGATTTCTTCGTTTGCACATTTCAAGGTATTGTTGCGAACGTTAGCACACTAAAAACATAGAGAATTTTTCATTGCATCTTGTCTGCGTTCCGAAATGATTTGTGGCTTCTTTTTGAATTTCCAAAAATTTTAGACCTATTATTTTTAACATTGGAATAATATTGGAGATCTTTTTTTTGCATTTAGAGTTTGGACCCGGCGGTTTGGATAATGCTGTTATTCACCATAATCCTCCTAACTTTTTCGATCTACTTCATTGAACGAGTGTCCAATCGTCCTACCCACGATATTATAGGCATTTTTATAGGCGTTTGGGGTATTTTTTGTCAGCAAAGTACCACTGGTAAAATTTATCCTTCTTAATTTTGGAAAAACAAAAAATTTTTGAAGTCACTCAGTCATTGTTTTCGTAGATCGTTCTATGGTATCATCTGGGAAGTGTGCTTATCTTACAACTTATTTGACAGCTTCGCTTATTTACCTCATTTACTCGGCGTATCTTATAAGCTACCTCACTGTTTCGAATCCAAGTGTGGATTACGGAGACATTGCTAGTTTTATCGATGAGTGGTCTCGTGGAATAATAGTCAAAAATTATAGTCCAGCTTTCGAATTCGTTCAGTACGATCCATACAATGACGATGAAACCCTTGAGAAAGTGAGGAAAATGATGAAAAGTCCTTTGCCGACAAACTACCAAGATGCATTCGAACAGGTTCGAAAAATCATAAGAAAATGTATTACAATGTAGAGTTGCCAATAATGAATTTTCTTGAGGTGTAGGAAGGTCGTAAATTTACGATCTATGCCATATTATATCCATAATTTCAGGTTTGCAAGGAAGATGTTGCTTTTATCGCTGCTGAAGTTCGTTATAAAATTATGCAAGAACAAATTACGTGCGAGATTTATTCTATCCCTACTAAGTATGTCGAGTATTACAGCATAATCCTGCCTCTCAACAGCCCTTATACGCAGACATTTAATTACTTGTAAGTAGAAAATTTCATCCATCCGTAAAAAATTACTGTACATTGTTTTACAGATTTACGTGCATTAATAGAAGATACAATTGAACGATTGCTTTACTGGTTTACTGGTGAATTTATTACAATGTGGAGTTCATATGAGTTTTCCTAAATTTAGCTATCGAGTTTTTGGTATGCTGTTACGTACAAAATAATGTTTTTTCAGTATTCAAAAATTGCACTCGAGCGGTATTCTGAACCACTTGAAGCAAGCAGACCATGAGCTTCATGAGCATGAAGGTAAACGGGTTGAAACGGCAAACGCTATTCGTTTTAGAGAAATTCTTTCCCTCCTCGTTGCTTTCATGAGTGGTGTTGTAATATCGGTCGTAATTTTTTTCGCGGAAAAGGTTTACTTCAGAAAAAAAAAGACGGGTACAAAAACCTGTCAATTGGTTAGACACACGAGGGAAAATTTCAGATCTGTCACGAGTAGACGTAGAAAATTATCCAACATTATCAATGCTATCGTACCGAAAAAATATTGAATATGTATTATACTTCTGATCAATAAGTGTTGAATATCCCTATGATACTGTGTGCTGTGTGTGCAATTGTTATTAACAGATAATTAACTTTTACGAGAAAATCTTCGAGAGTATTTATTTTGGATGTTCGTCATAAAATTTGTTCATCTTGAAATATGATAAACGTTTTTTGGATCTTCGTAAAAATTATCCTTGCTTTCGATCTATAACTGATTTAACTTTCGTTATTCAAGTAACAAACATTGTGGTAAAATTCATAAAAAAATGGCTCGAACACAAATAATTACGAAGAAAAATTTTATTTTTGGGTACGAAAATATAACATGTATTATTAACGATATATCACTGTCATAATTCAATCAACCATTCGATAAACTAGATAGCAATCTTTCCACAGCTGCATTAACGTCCCCAAAAGTCGTGATTAGCACTGCAATATTTAAAACAACTTATTTTTTAACATTATTATTCATGTCAACAGTCATACTTTGTTAGAAATTTTACATGCGACGTACTTTGTAAATTATAACTCCTGTTCAAAAATCCCATAGACTCCAACTGATCGAGTTGCGCTCTGTAACGCTCTTCAGGGGGAGTTTCATTACTTGTTTCATTCTGCGATAACGCTTGATGAAACGCTGTCTGTGAGGAAAAAAACGTAAAAAAAGTACATCATACATTTTATTAATATTACTAGGAGAGATCGCCCTCCCCCTCCCCCCCCCCACCATTCTATTTTTTACAAATAGATCAATAAGTCGATACCATAAGTTGTTGGTCATCATTATTTTGTTGAATATTCCCAGCAGTTTGCTCGGACGAGATATTGGGATTAGAGGCATTTGTATTAGATCCATCTGTGGGTCGTAATTCTGCTGATGACGTACTGAAAATGATAAGAATTTGCCGATGATTATATGATTTGCAGAATTTTCTTGATAGTCTGCAGTAATTTGAAAAATTAAAAACTCGCACTTCGCAACTAATTCAGGAGCCACTGATCTTAGTTGTTCTACGCCCTGCTGAATCTGTCTGTAAATTGCGTTCAGCGCTTCCACGTGTTGAGATGGGGAATTATGTGAATTTTCGTTATTTTGACTCTGTTGCGTGTTTGGCGCGGAATTTTGAGAACTTATGGAATTTCTTGGGTTTGTAGAAAATAATGGTGTATAAGCTGGTCTCAAAGCATCCCCGTAAGCACGTCGAAGAACGTCGTCAGCACCTGGAATTCTTCGCAGATTTTCTAATCTTTGATCGTTAGAGCGAATAAGTTGTTGAATTCTCTGTGGATTGCGCAGCATTTCCATTGTACGGCTACAAAAGTTGGAAATACAGTCTCAGTCTATATTATACTTTCTTTAAAGTAATTATATACGATGCTGAATTTTTTCATTTTCTTCGGGGAATACGTACTTAATTATGATATTTTTTAGTTATAAATTCACATTTATTTCGATTCGGAGATGTTCATTGGATTAGGGAAAAAAAAACATCTCTGAAATTACGTATATTTCCTTGATTCTAATAATTGAGCTATAAGTGGGAAGTTATTTTCGAGGTGGTATTATACAAAAAATTCAAGAAGCGATAATAATTGAAAAAATATTTAAAACAAGTATTGTTTTGAAATCGTTTTATTACTCCAAACTTTTGCTTCGTACCTGAGGAATTCAGGATTATTGAGTAACAAATCATAAGATTCAGGAAACTGTCTCATGAGTTCTTGGTTCTCAGGGCTGGAAATGAAATTTCGCAAGCTTTCTGTGTCACTCAAAATATTGTTCGCCAAAGGGTTGTCCAAAATTTGTCCCAGGGATTCAGAATTTAAAACTGTTCCTCGATTTTCTCGCAATAAATCCATATAATTGTCCCATCCGGTCGCCATATTTTCTCGATTTAATGTGTTGTTTGGACCTCCAATAAATCGAACCAAATAGTTTTATAATTCGATGAAAATTTATTATGTAATTTAAAAACTAAAAATTGTTTTATGTGTTTCATTATTGAATACTTCGAGTATTTCACATTAAAAAAGGTTACATAAGAAATTTCTTATGTCAAAGATTCGAAAATTTTACAACACTATATATAATTTAAAAATCTTTATATTCGGGAAGTGAATCAAATGAATTTTAACATTCTAAAAACGTCTAGTAATACTTTGTTTGAATAAAATTATAATAAACAAGGTTTACAGAAAACAAAAAAATAGAAAATTTTCTACCGCTCGCTCCTTCTCCATTTTCTCGTATTTGATGTTCCGGAGGAGGTAGAGATTTTATCACAATATGAACAGTTTGACCATTTTTGATAACGTGCGAAATCAAAGTTTCGTGATCCCTCAAAATTTTTCCTACGAAAACAAGGCACACCTGAATCGGTTGGACGTTGAATTTTTCGGCGACAGCTTCTCTAAACTGATGGAAAGAATAATAATTCAAAATCGAATAAGAAAAAACTCGAATTAGCAGATTTTTCGGATATAAAATCAAATAGCTTACATCTTTTACAGTGGCACATTTTTCAATTTCAACGCTCTTTTTTTCTTTCCGCGTTTTCACATTAATCGTAATTTTTTCTGAGCTACTTTGACTTTCTTCCATTTCGATTGATGATTTTTCCCGTTCGAATTTTATAATCGAAAAATACTTGTTCGGTGTAATGGAAATCTGAAAGAAAATCATGGCTGGCCATATTTGTGTTTTTCTAATTGCCATATCTTTTATAATAGTTTTCGTGTGTTTTTTCATACGCGAGAAAAGAATTTTTCTTTCGCGGTTTTAAGCTCCAAAAAAGAAAATTTTTGAGCTTGATTTTTCGAATTTTGTTGGAAAAAATCGTGATTATGCAGACTGTATTATGTTTAATACGGTGTAAGCCAGAAAAATTTAGTATATTTAATCAGTATATACAAGTTCTGAAATTTTTATCGAAAATTTGAACAATATGAAAACGTTTCTGAAAGTTTCCAAAAAAGACGGTAAATTTTTAATACCGCAATATATCGATTTATGCGTTGCATCAAACTGTGTTACATGTTCACATGTATAGTCGGTATTATGCGATAAATTTTAATCATGCACCTGGAGTATGCAATTTCGCTTGATCTTTGCACGCGCAACACATTTCATTACATCGAATGTCTGATTTCCCGGTGCATAGTCCATAAATAAATAGTCGAATATTATTTTGTCCATATTAATGAAATTTACGAAACTTGAAAATTGTAGGATGACTGAATAAAGTATGATAGTCGGATAAAAATCTACGTAGTGTAGTAATTTTACAAACGAAATAATAAACACTTGCGCGTAATTACGTTTTCTTACTTCATTTGTGAAACACAAGATATTTTATAGCGAAAAATTTTGATGGTGTCTATTATTTGCAGCACATTGATTGAATTTGCAATTCGCGAGGATTTCATGTACTGGCGTATCGCGTTATCATTGTGCACTGAAGATACATAAATCGACAATGTTAGCTGTGACGTATCATTACCGCTGCGATTGAAATAATCATGAAATTCCTAGAGAAAACTAAGTACCGAAGAATTTGCTGATTTTCAGTTTGTTTGAATCGGAAATTTGCAAAAAATTATGTTAATAAATGAAGTTTCAATAGTTCACTGAAATATTGAACAAATAATATGCAGTATGAAGTATTAAAAGTAAAATAGGTGTAGGTTGAGATTTAAAATTTCGGGAATGTAGAAAAAAATTAAAGATTTACGGAATCAATTTGAAAATATCGAAATCTACTTTATACTATAGTAAATTAAAAAAAAACTATACAGTGAATTTGAAAAAACTAGGAGATTTGAAATTCAAAGGATGAATTATATATGTCTCTACGTGTTAACTTCTCAAATTCCGAAATAATGTTCTCAAATTTCCTTCGCTAATTAGCTATGGCTAATTACTTTTTAAATATCAGTATAAATATGCATATATATATATATATATATCTACATTTGAGTGCGTGTAACCCACCCACTAATAAAAGTCCTTAAGCAAAGGTATACATATTATAAATTACAAGATTTGCGAGTGAAAATTTTTTCCCCCCCCCCCTGCCCCTCTCATACCTCTCATTACTGTACGCCGCAGTAAACAATATAAACAAAATTTCGAGATTTTATGTCTCGTTTATGACGTTACGAATTCATCACTCTCAATATAATACGTCTAAGTTTCGAACCCAGCGATTTTTTCAGAAATTCATCCTTTTAAAAGAAACATTTTTTTTAGCTACAATGAATTTTTTTACAGCTACAATGACTCACCAAATAATCTACCGTAAATTCAAGTAGCTACGATCATATGCGATTACCATTTGTTCAATTTGTTGCTATTAGGATGTCGCTTGACGTTTAAGTACAATATGAATTGCGGGTAAATGTCTAGAATAGGCAATTTTCCGAAAAATGACATAAACAATTTTTTTTTTCGAAATATGCCTTTTTTTGGGGAGAGCACGAATCCGTTTACGGAAGACAGATTTTCAAACAATATAATTGTTTATAAACAAATAAGTGTCTGGTGACAAGTGTACTCAATTTCAGCGAACAGAAGTCTAGAACGTTGAAAAAAGGTAATGTAAGTCACTAAAATTGTTTGTTAGACTTACCCAGACTCACCGTTTGCGATTTTACGATATAAAAATAGTCAATTTATTAAAACCTAATGAAAAAAGTTTCCGCACAAAGTAAGGTTATGTTGAAATTGGTTGAAATGTTTTGACAGGTGTAGGTCCAAATCAAATCAAATGGATGGGATAGTCCATCGATACTATCGATGTAGTGATCGATACCTTCATGCTGCATCTTAATTGCACTTGATTCACTGACTCACGCGCCACTGACGGACTGACGATTTTGGACGATTTGAATGGAAGATTTTTCGAGTGTAGAATTTTTACATTGTTTGTGTTTAATATTAGAGCCAATTAGAGCTGTACTGAGCTGTAGCTACTATTTACTATCGAAGTATACGTAAAAATTACACATTTGCTCAAGCCCGTTAATTATAGCGAGAAATGGACTGGGAACTGAATGATAAGGTATTCACGAACACTATATTATTAATTATATTATTATTATGCTTTGTGTAATTACAGTAATTAGAGAATGTGATTCGCGGTTTGCAGGAGCACCCGGTAAATTTGATCCCGGAATTGTGCAAACAGTTTTACGAACTCGGATGGGTCACAGGAACGGGCGGTGGCATGAGCATTAAGCATGGGTTTGTCATTTAATCATTTAACAAATCTGAATTGATTCCTTGCTTGATCGTTACTTATTTTTGAAAAATAATATTATTATGACGATAAATAATCGTATCTTTTTTCTGAAGATAAGAATAAGATAACAGGTCGCGGCCATGTTAGATACATCGCGCGCAACTCCTTGAAGATAGTTGCGTTTGAATTTAGAATTTCGAAAAATGTATTTTTTTTAAACATCGATCTATTTTATGTTACATAATTTTTTTAAATGCTTATATCAGAAATCATTCGATCATCATTTTGAGAATTTTTAGAATCATCATGTTTCGAAGATATTTACATTCAACTTTCTAATGATGAAATCTCGTATTTAATTTTTGATATGATCTCAAAATTTGTTTCAAAATTATCCACCAATCGATCAGATACTTCATGGAATAACATTGCAAATTTCAATTGCAAAATAGAAATTATTCTTCATTCAATTATTTTTATTGCACAATAAGCGAAACCTCATTGTACTTTCAGGGATTTAATCTACATCGCTCCCTCGGGCGTGCAAAAGGAGCGAATCGAACCCCAGGATTTGTTCGTCCAAGACATGGATGGTGTAGACCTGCGTGTTCCACCAGCCGAAAAGAAGCTAAAGAAGTCGGAGTGCACGCCGCTATTTATGTGCGCCTACAGACACAAAAACGCCGGCGCTGTGATTCATTCGCATTCCAAAAACGCCGTCATAGCGACGCTCTTGTGGCCTGGCAAGGAATTCCGGATAAGCCATTTCGAAATGATCAAAGGTTTTTGCAGCTTCTCCTTCACTCTCGTCTCATGAGACCAACATGCAGGAAGCTGATTCAAAAGCCAGATACATAACAATGCCTCAATAGTTTCTTAAACCATATCACATTATATCATCGATCTACCAGAACATGCAAAAAAAATGGACGTATGTTCATCCTCTTAGACTAATTAGCTTCCTGCATGTTAATTCTGCGACGCAAATGACAATAAAAACAATACAAACAACTAATATTTCTAGGAATCCGTAACCAGCAAACGGGACAAGCCTATCGTTACGACGACGAGCTAATTGTGCCGATAATCGAGAACACGCCGTTCGAGCGGGACCTGGAGAACGCGCTAAACGAGGCGATGGAGGCGTACCCGGAAACTTGCGCGGTTCTCGTCAGGCGCCACGGCGTCTACGTCTGGGGCAACACTTGGCAGCAGGCCAAAACCATGGCCGAGTGCTACGACTACTTGTTCGACATCGGCGTGCAAGTGAAAAAGTGCGGACTGGACCCTCTAGCGAAGCCCAAAGAATCGAATCAACACAATTTGTGAAAAAACTTGTGATCGTCTATTATGTACAAAGAGCTGAATATGATTTTACAAAGAATAAACGTGGTACATTGCGAGTTGCAACGTTACATGGTGTATTTACAAAGAGTCCAGCTCGGGGTCGAAGGGCGCGAAGCTTTTGCGGACGCGGTTGGCGAGCTCGGCTTCGCGGTCGTCGTCCGTGAGGCAGGCGCGCCAGTCGGCGCGCTCCTCGAGGTTGAGTATCTGGCTGTCGACGAGGACCTCTCTGCCGAACTGGAGGGGAAAGTCTTTTTTGATGCGGTAAAAGAGCTTCTCGCCACCGGGAAGTTGGGCGTAAAAGTATAGAGTCCTCTCAGGCGCCAGTTGCTTGAGTTGGGTGTGACTGCTTAGCTCTGTCAGCTCAATACCATTCTTAACTGCATAATCCTGTGAAAAGAGGTACTTTGACGAGTGATGGGAAACAGACGCGATTTTAGGGTTTAAACGATCCTCAGAATTTGAGAAATATTATTTTCTCATCTCGATAAGAACAAAAGAAAAACCTGAAAAGTGTCCTTGAGGAGGGACGCCTTGCGCTTGGGGACGGGCACTGCCTGTAGCTGGCAGTGGGAACTCTTGAAGTTGCGCTCGAAGAAGACGGCTTCTTGGTAGCGCTCTATCTCTCCACCCACGGCATCGGGCAGGACGGCCAAATTACGGTAATGACCGACGGGCAGGATCAGCAGATGGTCGTCCACGACGCCGCCCTTAGCGAGGGCTACGTACACCTCTTTTCCCACCGAGACGACTAGGTGTCGCGAAACTTGGCTGCTCGACAAGCAGAACCAGCACTTTTCCTGGTCGAACTCAAACTTGGCCTTTTTCTGGGGGGGTCTGTTTCTGTTTCCACTATTCCCATCCCCGTTGGCGTCCATGTCGAAAAAGTACTGGCTTCGTGTCTTTTGTCCACTCTTTCTCGAAACATCGCTTTTGAGGAAGAGTAACTCTTTGCCATATGGCATGACTGTCTCATCTGTCGTTTTCATGGCCAACTCTGCCAAACGCGAGCGGTCCACGGGTGTCAGGTTGAGTGCATACAGCCATTTTCTACCCTCGGAGTTGCCTACTTTAGCTAAGGCTATGAATCTTGTTGCTATTTCTAGGCCTTCACCAGTTTCGCTTTCGTTTCTGAAAAGTAAATTTTCATGTATGTATCTGTCAGGGCTTGATGTACTCATTGTGCCAAAATGGAGTGAGAAGTAGTTAATTAGATAACTCGTTAATTAATGAGTTAATTAACGAATTTAATGATGAATCTCCTGATGCCTTTAAAACGTGAAATGAGGATGTTAGTACCTGTAAGGCGCTCGTTCATAGTATATGTTCTCCAAAGCTGCCAGGTGGTACCTGAAAAAATTCCATGACAAAATTAAATTTTGCATCTAATAGAGATATTCGGAAAATTGATTGAATGGATACATTTTATAGAATTCTCGATCATTTTGAATAACTTTCGCAGCGTTTTTTAGAATCCTAGAGAATTTTTAACTTCATACATTTTAAGGAATCTCAAACAACTGTTGCATATTTTTAAAAAATGACAATGCTTTTGTAAATGTTGAATTTTAACAAATTATTTTAAATTCAGAAAAAAAATTGATTATTTTTCTTTTGATGAGAAAGAATTATATTTCGCTGAAGAAAGTTTTCTGATCGAAATCATTGGCATTATCTTTTGATGTACCGCGGCTTTATGTGTGCGGCGAGCCAAGAGAGGAGCCTGGATCCGTGAGGAGGGAAAGTTTCTCCAGCAGAAATAGGAGGCTTGGGTACAAAATTTTTTTCGACAATATTGCAGGGCCAGGCTGAGGCGAGAAGGATGTCAATGCCCCTGAACCCTGGTTGACCTTTGAGGCAGGCATTCCTTACATGGCGTACGTCATCCTCATCAAAAGTTGATATCCAGTGGTCCTTTCCCTGAAAAATAGTTATTTATCATTATTTAATACATAATTAAGAGTTTTTGTATTCTGTATTTTCAAGACTTTCAAATTTAATCAGAACATTTCATAACAAAATTGGAACATTCAAAGTTTTGTGACAGTAAAATAGCAAAATGTTGAATTATAAATTTGCATTGAATCAGTTTAAATTTTAAATCGAAGTAAAATGATAAATATCAAATTTTGTCACCTAACCTAACGCAAGGTAGGATTGTTTAATTTTAAATAGATCACAAACAACTCAATCACTTGTGTTATGTTCACAATTAATTTTTTTGAAAGTTGATTCGTAGGTACAAGTGGTTTAAAAAGAATAATTACAAAATTCAAATTTTGAAATAAATAAAAAAATAGAATGTGAAAATTTAAAAACTGTTAGAGAATTTCATCTGGAAATTAAATTTTAAAATCTTGAAAGGCTAAAGTGCGCGAGTTTTCTACAATATCACCTTTTGCTGCGCCTCTTCGCTATCGCCACCACCGCTCAAATAAGCGATCTTGAGACCCGAGCTCGACGTGTAGAGTCCGCGTTTGCCAAGGTAAGTCAAATTCGGACAAATTTCACAGCCTCCGTCTGGGTAATCATTCCATGCATCCTGTTCCTTTGCCTCCTTTTTGCTCGGGCCGATTATGTATGTCGGAACCGTTATTTTTTTCTTCCCGCTTATGAACGGTTCGAGCTCGTCTTTTCCATCGCCACTGGTGCGAAAAAAATTACCCGTGCACAGCAAAAAGTCGAACGGTCCGTTCTTCTTGTTCACCGACTCGACTTTTGCAAACAAATACTTGAATTTACCCTCGACATCGCCGCAAATCAGCACCTTCTGCTTCTCCGAGGACGACATTTCTCGTATTTGTCGATCTAGTATTTCATTACATCTAGACCTTGTTGTTGTTGCAAACGAAGGTTCAAAAATATTTAAAACAAACAAGTGACAACTGACCTTTCGCAATCAACGTTAATTTATTTAATTTCAATGACAGATGAACGATCGGAATAATAACAAATCGATGAAGTGTCAAAAATTGTCAGCAAGAGTCAACCATTAGTCAATGATCAGCTCAATCAGCTGATAATACGCAGAATTCAATATGGCGGATCATAGTGATTCCAAGGATTCCCAGGATTCCAAGGTACGTGAACTGAGCGTCATCTGTCAAAAAAAAACCGTCCATCGCGCGCGCCCGAAATGTCAAACAAACTGTCAGTCGATACGTCACATAAATATTAAATTTTCTTAATGTAATCGGGGAAACTGTTGTTCGTCAAAAACTCGGCTTTCAACAAAAGTAAGATTCCCCTCTAAATCGTGTAAAGTTGAACTCAGTTTTCTCAATCACTCGGCGGATTTGTCGTTAATTTTGTGTGTTATTTTTGTAAAACTAGCTTGGTCACAGTGTATTTATCGCCATCGAATAAATTCTCTTCCCGCGATTCTACCCACCCTCTCCCCTATTTGCTCGAACACGCGTGCCGCGCGTGTTTTTGGAAACATTCCGGTGTTGTTTACAAACACGGGATCGGACGTTTTTCCGAGTTTAAATTCGACGTGTTTTTTTCTCAGTTGCAACAAGTGTCGTCGAAAAGCTCGAAATTGACCGTGATCGAGAAAGTTGAGGGAAGAATTGAGCCGCTTTGTTAAATGGGGAAAATAATTGAGATCGATGCAAGAGAAAATTAAGGGCCCGGGTGAGAAAAGCGCGCGCTTATTACATGTCGGGGGTCGTTTTGGTGAAAAACATGGTGCCGGCGAATACAATGGTGCATCAGCAAATAAATAATGGGTACATCGGCGGTAATCCTCCGTCGCAATCGCAAAACCGCCACATATTTGTTAACGGTATCGGAGGCATCGGGGCGCCATTTTCCAAGATCGCGATTTACGGGCCCGACCCAAGGTCACAGTACTCTCAATTCGTACAGGTGAGTGTCATCGTTAATTAGACGTATTATGATAATAATTAAGAGTGTTTCGTTATTAATTACAAATTCAATCATTCCAGTTTTTCAAAGAATTACAAAAATTGCGATTTTCGAATTCTTTGTGAAATTTTATTTTCTTAATCTTGTTGACCCTGTGAAAAATAAAATCTTATGAGAAATCGAACAATTTTATGAGGGTTTTAAAATTCTTATAAAGAATCAACGTTATTAAAAGTGTTGTTTTTTCAGGAGGTGAATTTTTCAGAATTTGTTTCTTACATGCGAGCTCAAATTTATAAAATTCTAAGTGCACTTTCAAAATCTGCTGTTACAGAGTAGATTTTAAAACTTGCCTTTTTTTTATTAAGGGTTTAGGTAAAATTATACATACAATATTGTCTAAATAATTAAGAATTTTAATCAATTTATCATTACTGTAATTTTATACCCATTTTTGTAATCCCATAAAAAAAGGATGAAAAAATCTTCAGGAAGATAACGAAACGTGTGATTTTGAAGGCAGGATTGCCCCCAGTAGAAGTTGTGCAAATGGTGGGCCGAGTGCACTACAACATCCCCATGAACAACGCTCCGAATAACAATAGCAATCACAATTGGCGCCCGGGTCCCTCGAACAACCTGGCCTTGTCTAGCAGGTACAATTTTGCAAGGCAAGAGAACGGGGCTCCCCAAAAAAAACCAAATTGGTACAATAATAAACAACAGCGGCGCAACATGCAACGCGCCAACGAGCCCCGGTACAACCAGACGAGTCCCGTGAGATTCAATACCCGGGCTGCCATGCCGGGACATTACAGTGACTGCAGTCAAAGTTCGGATGACCGGGACTCACTTTCTTCGATTTCCGAGCAAGTTTGCAGTGGAAAGTGAGCTCGAAAAATTATAATAATATTCAATGAAATGATGGTTATTCAACATAAAGATAAAAAATATGAATAATAACAGCCATTGTTTTCTAAAGTGTCGTATTCAGTTTTGAGAATTTTGGAACTTCTGAAGATTTTGAAAGTTTTGAATATTTTAATAATTATAGAATTTTGAGAATTTGGAAAACATCGAATATTTTCAGAATTAAGAAAATTTTAAGAATTTTCAAAATTCTTGGAAATGCACAAAAAATTTTGAAATGATGTGAATTTTTACAACTTTGTTAATTTTGAGGGATTGTAATATTTGAAAAACTCATAAAATTTTGAAAATTCCAAGATTTCCAAACATTTTGAACTTTTCGAGAATACTGATAATTTTGACATTTTTGACAATTTATAAATATACGTAAATTCAATAATTTTGTAATTATTTAATAATTTTCAACATTTCTCAAAAGAGTTAAAATACTCATATAATCATTGCTCGATAACTCAATTTGCAGGGTCTACCGTCGAAGATCGTTCACTGGTCCACACAATCGAAATTGTGCGTCAAACGATTCCAGGACAACACAACAAGGATTACTGCCAAATCCCTCCTATTTTTATTATCCGAATAATCAGGACCCGAGATTTGTTGGTTTTGAAAACAATGTTTCTCCACCACCACCGCGATCATGGCGAGGACAAAATTATCAGAATAAACGACGCTATCAATCTGGTAGCAGAATCACATTATCCCCTTTTCGTCGTGAATTTTCCTTAGGGAAAAAGACTTTAAATTCCATCCTAAAAACTCCTTAATTCAATAGTATTAATTCATGTTTGGTATTAATTTTTTGTTTGTCAGAATCATTCGAAAGAAACGACAGAAACAGTCTTCCAATAATGCACAGGAACCAAAGGTACCACAGATTTAACTCGCCGATGCCGCCGACGTTCTCGTTTCAAATTTCGCGGCAGGATCTGATCCCGCCAGATCGTTTTCTCACTTGGTCGCATCTGTTGGAGGCCAGGGCGTGTCCCCAGAACCTGGTGAACGGCTCCATCTGGGATGATCTCTCCCGAAGCGTATGGGAAAAATTCATGGTCAACCAGCAGACCGAGCATACATATCGCAAAAAAATGATGCTCTGGAGATTTTTGTTCTTTCACATCAGAGTGCTTTGATTTTTCTTATTTTTTCGTTAGAATTCATTCAGTTTCGAGGATCGTGATGGTTTTTTTTTTTCCTTTTTGTAGCATTATTTTCCGAGGTACAGTCTTTTTTTGGTGGGCTCGACGATGAACGGCTTTGGCGCCAACAGCAGCGACATGGACATGTGCCTGATAGTGAAGAACGCAGAATGTTACAACAGGAGTGACGCCATCATTCATCTCGAGCAGATCAAAACGTGCTTGCAGAATTGCGGTAATTATGATTCAATCAAGTTTTTGAAATCGTGGGGATATTGGGAATTTCTCAAATTCGGGAGATTCCAGTGACTCATTCCATCAAATATACAGTTCTGACGATTTTTGCATTGTCGCATTAAATAATCGAATTATTAGTATTCAGTATTTTTCGAGAATCTTGTACAATGCAGGATATTATTTTTTTGATTATTTTTTCAGGTTTCATGAAAAACATCGATCTCATCTCAGCCAAAGTTCCCATCCTTAAGTTCTTCGATACCATTCAAGAGCTGGAAGTCGACCTCAATTACAATTGCGCGGTTGGAATTCGGAACACGCATTTGTTGTGCTGTTATTCCAAAAGTAAGACCTTTCAATCATATAAGCCTCAATTTATTTTAACCAGACTCGACATTATATTGGCTAGCATTCATGATGAATATATTAGTTTTGATGTCATTTGAATCAGCCCTCTGGCAGTATCAAAAAGATTGCAGAAAACCGATTTCAGAAACGCCTAAATTTCGAAAAATCGGGTTGAAAAACTGGGCGAAACGAAAAATTATAGTTATTTCCGAATAATAACTCTAAAAACGATTGGCGGAGCTGTAAAACATGCACTGTTAAAATTGAAAATCACGCGAAGTTTTTTTTTTTTTTGTAAAAGAGAAAGGATACATTCAATGTAGTAAAAGTGAGAGTGTTGTTAATAAAATAATTTCCTTGTTACTTTTTGATTTTTTTTTTCATATCGTTAGACAATATATATATATATATATATATATATATATATATATATATATATATATGTATGTATGTATGTATATATTTTTTTTTTTCAGTTGATTGGAGAGTTCGACCGTTGGTTCTGGTAACAAAACTTTGGGCCCGAAAACAAGATATCAACAGCGCCCAGCGTATGACCATTTCGAGTTACTCATTGGTTCTCATGGTCTTATTTTTTCTGCAATGTATTTATAACTTTCTTAAACAAATATTGTCAGGGTGTCGAGAAAACCAAAAAGCTAGAAATTTCCAGTTTCCACACATTTTTTTCAAAATGTTTGAAAACTCATGAAATAAACTGTTAATTTTGTAGAAATGGATAGCTCTAAAAAATTTGACCAATTTGGAACAGCTTTTTTGTATCTTTCAAGATATTTGCACGGTGTGCAATTTTCATTGTGTGTATTTTCAAGACTCCAAAAATATTTGGAAACTGTGAATAATTTTCGAGAACATGAAATGTTGAATCGAATATTGTAATTCGAAACCCATGAATTATAATAGCTAGACACTCTGATTTTCTGAGTTACTTAAGTAAATGGCGCAAAATTATAGGAAACGAAAATTTTCAGGTGGTGCGAATCCTGCGATACTTCCCTGCTTGCACAAACTTTACAAAGGAAAATTTGAGCCCACCACGGACATTCACGCGATCGACTTACACGAGGAATTGGATTATTGCAATAGCCAACGTCCACACCTCAACAAGCAACTTCTCGGCGAGCTCCTCGTTGATTTTTTCAACTTCTACGCCAATTTTGAGTTAGTTTAGTTTTTATTGCAAATTGCATTATTTTATCGATTACAAGTTCTGAAAAATTATTCGCAATTTTATACAATTGTAATTAATCTCCTTAGTATTTCGCAGTATTTTAGAAAATCCATACATCAGAAAAATTTGACGAATTGGGGATGATTTTCTTACTGAGAATTTTTTGTATTATGTACTTTGAAATTTGAAATTAACAGATTTTATAATTATTTTCTCAAAGTTTCAATGAATACGCCATATCCGTGAGGATGGCCAGAAAAATCCCGATCGAGGAATGCCGTCAGTTCAGATCCTTCAAAAACGATCCTCATCAGTGGACGAATCTGTGCATCGAAGGTAAAAGTTTCATTTATTTTAAACGAAAAAAATACAGATTATATTGTATATTATAATCTAACGCAATATAATAACAAATATATTACGCTTGATGAATTTTATCGAACGCAAATATTTATTCGATGAAAAAACAATACTTTTCTTCGTAGAGCCTTTTGATCAAACGAACACAGCACATTCAGTTTACGACCACGAGATTTTTGAGAGAATCAAAAGGATCTTCAAATTGAGTTATTCGAGATTGCGCGAAACACGTGATCTCTCCAGTATTTTCGTCAAATTGAACGTGGATACTTGAAGCAAGAAAGCAAAACATTGGAACATTGCACGAGCACATTTATTTAAAAAACGGGAATTCACTTCCTCCGCGACCTCAGTAATCGTCATTTTCCATGTTTAATTTTTTTTTCCTTTTATTTTAAGTCGAGTCATTTGTTTCAACTGCGAGCGCAATGTTCCCCGAGATAAATTGAGTAAGTTGAGGGAGCTCTAGAATAATGAAACAAATAACGAAAAAAAATGAGAAGACAACGTTGTGTATTTGAAATCAAACTCGCCGATTGTGGATCGAGACAATCAATTTAATCCTTGGTCGCTAAAGATTCGTGATTTATAAACGGTGCCTTGGGGATCGTGCGCGTATCGTATATACTTAAAAAAAAAAAAAAAATTAATAAATCGCGTTATGTACAAAAAACAATATTATATCAAAAAATAATTGAACGACTGCCTTTCAAAGCTTGATATAAATAATAAAAAATATAGAAAAAAGCAATTTTTTCTATCGATTATGAAAAAGTACAAAAAAATGAAACAAAAAAAAGAAAATATTGTAAAAAGAGTTTATTATATTGTTTTTCATGAGTAGGATTCAACGAGCGTTTTCCATCTCTCGGGTTATTGTTACACGTTATTTTAGAATGAAAAAAAGGAGGCGGAACATTTTGCTCATTTTTCTTTTTTGTAACAATAATCCGGAATAATTCCTACGTCAATTTACGAGTCCCGCTTTGAATATTGAAAGTTCCTATCTTAACCTGCGTCGCCGAATTTGGGACTCGACTACGCTCGATAATTATTTGTGCACAAATATTGTTTGTTTATCGGGGTTATAACGCTGCCGAATGAATTGTAGCCTTTTTGGTCGTCAATTCCTCATTGTTAAGGCTGTGTTGTCAGTATTAATCTCCGCGTCTACCTCGTTTCGGAGTAAACCTGTCTCAGACCTTCGTAAATATTTCATTAGCATTTTTTTTTTTTTTTTTTTCCAAGGCGAGAAAAATTTTCTACTTCCAATTTTTCGATTTCTGAACTCGAAAATTTTCAGGTTTTTCGTTAATTCAACAATTACGTAACTTAGCGACAAAAAAAATGCAATATACGATTTTCGAAAAAAATGATATACATTTTTTTCGAAAATATATATCATACTCGTAATTGGAAAATTGCATGATTTAGAGAAAAACTGTAATTTTGGAAAACTTTAGAATTTTGGAAAACTTTGAAACTTTGGAAAACCTTGATCATAATAATATATATACTCAAAACAGTAAAAGGCACGATTTTTGCAACTTGAACTTTTGAAACATTATTTATAATTTTTACCTTCGAATGCATACACTTATAAACAAGAAAATAACGTGGGTCTGAGGAGATAAAAAAAATTCTTCGTTGAAAGAAAAATCGCGCTTGAGCGATTCAAGCGACGGTTTGAGAAACGGAAATTATTTTTTTGCATTTACAATAAATCGAACTCGTCGCTTGAACCGCAATATTTTTCTGATTGTGTTTATAACGACTAGTGCCAAATCGATAAAAAACGTTGTTTCAGGATCATTGTGAAATTATTGTTAGCTTATTATGATGGATATCGAAAAATTTGTCGAGAGTTTATGTGAAATGTTCAATAGTCACTTGCGTATTTTTTTTATGTTTTTGCGTTTTGTAAAACTTCATTTTGGATTCGATTCTGCTCTCTATTTTCGTCAATCATAGATCCGGTAGATATATTATTTATGCATTTCTTGTCAATTTGAGATTGTTGAATAAATACAGTGTTTATAATTTTTTGCCATAACGAGTTTTTCATGCCTTTCATTTCTTTTATTATATTTTTTTATGGTAGTTCCGAACAAAGCCATGAAAAATTTTCAAAAATCTAGGAAATTCTGAAAAAATGCATTAGTAGTCTTATTTAATCTGATTGAGAAAGATCAATCTTATCTAATATGATTAAATGATCTTCGAGAAATTCAAATTAAAATACCGTTACTCTTTTGTACAGTTGGTAGTGCTGTTATGATGGCATCGTAAATACGATTGTTTTGGTTTGTTGTGTGACATTGAAAAAGTAATTCCAACGTTAGTTTTGGATGTTTTGTTGCAATTTTTGTGTTTTTTGGATGTTGGAAACGGAAATTGGAGAATGATTCCACGCGGAAACTGATTTTCATATTTTGCAAACAATGTAATCTTTTACTACGAGTGATTTTTTGGAATGGTAAGTGAGAGTTCATTGTTGCAAATCTCGATATACATAATTTACGTCTGATTCGTTTGCATAATATTATCATTAGTGTTGTTATCAAGATTTTCAAATAATCTTCAAAGTACCAATACTTTTCAGGAATTGACATTAAATTTGGTAAAGCCCTTTTTTTATCAACTGGAAAAGTTCTTGGTCATTGTAAAGTTTTGTATTATTTTACTATTCAAGCATGTGATGATTATTTTGTGTGTGTGTACGAAAGGTGTTATAAATAATCAACTTTTATTCGCGTTTGTATTATTTTGGAAATTTGTTGAAAAATCCGGAATTTTTTGTAAATTTGATCCATATCATTTACTAACTTCCGTAAAGTTTTTTAATTGACAACTCAAAGCCAAACAAAATTGCATCGATGTTATTCTGATTTTGAGACGTTTCAATTTGTGAATTTTTTTTCTCCCAAAAATTTATTAATTCTATTTTTTTTTTTCAATTTCCAGGTTGGTCAAATGGAGGATGAGGAAAATCAGGATAGTCAGATAAGAGTAGCCGCGGAGACAATTTTGACAGGATCATATAGGTCACAAGGACATGCCAATACACAATACATGATAGACAGAACTCCAGATGTCATTTCGATTGATGATCTGGTTTCCGGTGCCAGAATTAATGGCAAAATGTCCCACGTCCGGCGATTTTTCTGTCTTTTTGTAACTTTTGACTTTTTCTTCACTTGCCTGATGTGGTTTATTTGTACAGTGGTATGCTATCTGCAACATTTATTAATTTTTGTCGTGACTACTTTGAATTTCTGAAAAACCAGAAAAGCAAGAATTAATTTTATTCGAGAAAAATCTAAGGAATCTGATCCATCAAATTTAAGAAAATTCATGATGTTTGCTAAAGTCAGAAAAGTTTAAAAAATTCTTAACATACTATATATTCTCAAAATTAGTCATGTTTTGAAAGTAACTGCAAATTCAAAAATGTTACAAAATAATGAACCAAAAATATCAAAATATCAAAAAAATTTAGTGTAGTTACATACTAGTACTCAGTATAAAATAATAACTTGCTTGAATATTTTATATAAATCTATGATCTCTATACCTATCTATATAACTGATCGGTATAGAAATCAGTGATATAAATCGAAAAAAGAAATGGAAAAATTCCAAATTGTACTTATAAATGCTAAATTTTTGTTTACAGATTGCCAACACGAATATAGAAAAAGGCTTCGAAAAGGAAATAATAAATTACAGTATTGAAACTTCTCTATTCGACATTGTTGTAAGTTAACTTCGATGATCATTAGATGAATGGAAATTTTTATCTAAAGAAAATCAAACAAATTCTGTATTTCGTTTTTTATAGGCTGTGGCGTTGTGCAGAGCTTTGTTGCTGCTATTTTTTTATGCATTATTATATGTGTCACATTGGTTCGTTGTAGCAGTGAGTATTTTTTTATACAATAATTATTATAAATAATATGCTCTTTGTTGATGCATTAATTTGTTTGTTACAGTTTTCAACTACTTTGACATGCGCTTTTTTAATCGGAAAAGTTTTCATGTTCAACGTGAGTATTTTTTAAACTTTCCCAGATGAATCCGTAGCTGTAATATGTTATATATACTGGAATGTTTGCAGTGGACGGCTTCTGTTGAAGCTTTTCAAGTTTTACTCATAATTTCGTCATTCGTGGTGTGTTGGTTGGAAACTTGGTTCTTTGATTTTCGAGTCGCTCCTCAAGAAGCACAAGCAAGACAATGGTTTTTAGGTGAGTTTTTGCAAAACCTCTGACATTCATCTTTCATACAATTTCCGAATTCATGACTCAGTAAATTTGCAATTGTTTTCTTTTTTTCACAACTTTTGATAGGAGCTACAAACAACGAACGCTCTCCTCTCCTTCGCCCAAACCCCTCTTCTGCAGAAAACATCCACAATTACTACACCCCCATGGACTCACCGGACCACTCGGATCGTGAAGACGAACCACAAGGCAGGTCCTCCAGGTCCCAGGGAGTGCTTCCCCCAAACAAAGTAAATTAACTAACTTCCTTCTCCTCCCCTCTCCCCACCTTGGGAACATTCCAAGATTTCCAAGAACAAATTGAATTCTTCCTATTTAGCTGCTAACTTTTATACATATATTTTTCATATCGATGTTTGCAATTACCCGTTCAGAACGTTTTTGGATGTTCTTCGTTCACTTGATTGCGAGTGAATAGGGTGACCGGATGTACTGTTTAAATATGACACTGTTTATATGACCTTTTTGTCCTGGTATCCCATATTATTTGCAGAGTCGTTTTTATTACTGAATATATTTCAATGTTTTTGAATCTTGGAATTTTTAGTTACGAATTACGAGTGAGATTTTGCGAGTTTTCGAATTTTTAAACTTCCTAGATGACAAGACAAATTTGGGATGCAATCTTGAATCTGGGTTTGGAAATTTTACAGTTTGTCTATTTTCGAATCATTTGATTGGATTTAAGAACTTTGGGATTTATTGTGTTTTGCATATTAAAAACTTAGAAATTTGATCTTTGAAGCTACCGAATTCGAAATTTATGAAATTTTGAATGAAGTTCTGCATGGGTAAATTTGTTCTATTCATACTTGTTTTCTGATTTTTCAATCGTAGTTCTGAAATTTTCTGGATCGATCGAGTTTTTATACCTCTGTACTTTTTGTTCGATTTTCTTCTGATACTTTAATTGATGTCGATATTTTAATTTTTTAATAAAAATTTGAAATAAATAATGGAATTCCAAATTCAGTGATGTCAGAATAATTTTATCTCATGATCAAATTCATACTTGACTTTCATGCTCAAATTATTTATCCGATTTAAAAATTTTCGTAACTCAGAGTTCGAAATTTCGAGAATTTCAAACTTCAAATTTTAGAAGCACTTTTACATTTTCAAAAATTTTAGATCGAACTGCCCTATTTTTTAGACCAGGTCATTTGGTCACCTTATAAGTAATAGCAGATAAAAAAATAACTATTTTTTGTGATACCTCAGTTCTCGATTTCACGAAACGAGAATCGAGAGCGTTGTAAATAAAATCTTGAATGCGAAAGTGTGGAAATTTTCTCGTTTATGTAATAGGGCTCGAAATACATTTTACATCAGGTCGCTCTTATCTAATCTGGGTATCGCCGTAACTTTTGTAGCATTTTGTAGGGAATCCGGTTTTGTTTCTGTGCGTTTCTGTTAGCCGCTCTGGGGCAAAAGTGGGCAAAAGTAAATTAACTCGGCTTATTCCTCCCTTTTTCTCTTTTCTTCGATCTTGAATGGGCGCTCGGCGGTGGGAGGTCGGAAGGGTGATGAGGGGGAAAGAGCCCGACTATCCGGATTCCGGCCATTCCGGGCGCTTGCTGAGTGCTGCTCACAGTCCTGAGCAGTCCTGAGTGAGTCAGGAGTCAGTGAATGTTCAGATTTGACGTGGCCCAGAAGTGCCCAGAAGCGTGGTCGTGATGTGGGTGCGTGTTCGGGTTCATTCAACCTTTTTTTCCACGTGTTCCTGTCATATTCGAGAGTTTTTTGGATCTCTTTTTTGAAGAGTTTCTTGTTCGTTTATTTATGGAGTGTTGTGGTTATCGGAGTTAATAGGAGGGTGCTTACCAGACGTCTTTTCGCATAATTTGGGAGAAATTTTGGAGAGGATGCGATTCGGGAATTGATCTTCTGATTATGTTAATTTGAGTGTCGATCGGGTGATTGATAAGTTTATCCACGAAGAAGACACATCATTTTAATTACAGGGAAGACTCGCTAGTGCGTGATTCGTTAGAGCGCGCTCTAATTTACCGTGAGAAGCCTGGAAAGTCATTAATGCTTTGTCATTTTTGGGTTTGGGTCCCTCGAGGTTTCTACCTGATGTTGTTTTTACCCGTCTTATCGCTCTCTCGCTAAAGCATTATGTTCACTTAAGACCTCCGAGATGAGGGCACTAGCGAGTCTTTCCTGTATTTACAAATTTCTGTAATCCATGATCGTGTTGGTTTCAATTCACACATTTCGGATGAAATGTTTGAGGTTTACAATCATTTCACTTTTTACATTTCCGCATGTTTAAATTGTGGCACTGTTTCGAAGTTTCGATCTATTTATTTTTCAAATTTCCGAATTGCGACATTTCGAAACTGAAGTTTTGAAAAATCTGAATTCGTATTTCAACTTTTGATTTAAGTCCTTAAAATACTGTAAGTCAGGATTTAAGTCATTCAAATACAGTGAACTAGCAGTATAAATCCTTAAAAATGGGTCAAATCCCGATGTAAGTGCTTCGAATACAGTAAACTCCCGTTGGAAAAATCGGTAAAAAATCAGGACGTCTGGCAACACTGGATAGGATTTTTTTTTCGTTGTCATTGTTGCAACGGTCGAAATGGAATCGAATTTTCAAATTTTTCAATCTAATAAAAGACGCAGTCGTTAAGGAACTTTTTCTACGAGCATCGCAAAGAAAAAAAGAATGCAGAATCGGCGGATAAAATAATCGAATGGAATTTTGCTGACGAACGCGACAAGGAGTCAAATGTAAGCGATTTATCCAGTTTTTCCGAGTTTTCGTGGAGGGAGATCCGGGATTTTTCGTTTCGCAAAAAAATTTTCAATCTATGATCATATCATGATCCAAATCTACTCGTGTGAAATTTTTCAAATCCTCGTAAAATAATTGTTCGAGAATTCGGAAAACTTTTCGAAAACGAAAACTTACGATAGGGCTTGTATTTAGAATTTTATTAATTGTCTAGTATACGGGCTTTTGTTGAACAATGATTTAAAGTTAAACAAGAATTTTTATATCTTATTATAGTGCATAAATTATAAATGTAGGATGTGACGGATTATTTTGAATTTTTGCAAACATCGATATGGAATTTTTTGAGAGATAAGCACGTCCCGGATCTTACCTTTATTTTGGAAAATTATTGAATTGTACATTTCGCTGCTTTGAAATAATTGTATTTTTGATACAGAAATTTGACGGCTCCATGCAGTAACCGGTCGCGCACTCGAGAAATTCTATCGCGCGCTATGAGGTACTCGAGCGCGCAACCGGTTATTGCAGAGAGCTATTCAATTAAGATGTTGACGGGAACAGTAGCATTTTAATTTGAGAATTCCAAAAAATGCATTCTGCATTTTTATGCAATAACATTCAACATTAATAATTTTTCCTGTGTGTATACTTTCGTGAGCTCGAATCACGCGTTTTGTTTGTTGAACAACCCAAAAATTAGGAACAATTACTAATAATCAACTACGCACGTTTCAAGGTGAGAGACTATAAAAAACGAGGGGATTTGCTAATTGATCGTTCGTACGAGCTCCTCACGTCTCGCAATTGGGTCCTTCAGAAACTTACTCACGAAGGCGACGAAATTTCCTTCTTGATTCTTCCCAACCCGCACGCAAAAAAAATATTCAAAATAACGGTGAGTTTGCACCTCGTACGAAGTTGCTTAAAACTTGTTGTTCATGTTATTTCTCATTTTTCAAGGGAAACGTCGACGTGCCTGCTGATGTTTTTATCGACATTTTATTCAAGGATGTTCTCGATTGTCCTAAATGGAACGAACAAGTTTTCGAGTCAAAGAAATTATTTGTAAGTCCACAACTTCAATATCAATATAATAATTCATACTTTCGTACAAGTGAAATTTCTGGGAAGAAAAAAATTGAAGGAGGCAGAAAATAATATGTTGGAGGTAATTTTTCCTACTAAATAGTGAGATGATTGGAATTGAAATTTAAATTGAAAAATTCGGCAATGAAAAATCTGAAGTTTTTAATTATTAAATTCAAATTGATTAATGAATGTAAATTGAACATTTTCTCTTGGTAAATTATTGTTCCTTCAAATATTTGAATTTGAATATTTTGATTCCAATACGAAAAATTGAGATTTGAATATTCAAAATTTGAATTGTTTCCAATTTGATTAAAAAAAATCACGTAATTAAAATTATGGAATTTCAGCATTTTGATTATTTACGATTTTTCATCATACACATTCGAATTACACAAATTTCAAAATGTTTACTTCAAAAATTTCAGTTTTCAAAAATTGCTTATCCTCCGAATTGATAAAAAATTTTTGTTGAACAGGAAGTTGATGAAAATACGGATGTGGTGTACCAATCATCACGAGGTCTCGGGTCCGTTCATGCTCGAGATTTCGTCCTTTTAAGACACCGAAGAAAGCGTGGATCATATTTCATGTTGTCTGGGATTTCAGTGTCTTCCTCCCAAACTCCAGAAAGGAAGAATTATGTTAGGTAAAACCGAATCGGTCAAAATATTGAATTAATACATTTTGAGTTGAAACAATACCAAATCTACAAATTCATATCTGGAATTTCGAAAACTGAATGAATGATTCATAACATCTTGAAATTTTGCTTCCGTGTCTTCAGTTAACAAATTTCGAAAGTCTAAATTAGAAAATTGTCGTACGTAAATTTCAAAAACAGTACAAATTAAATTTATAAATGTACACCTACCTCGAATTTTTAGAAATTTCGATTTTTGAATCTGAAATTCAGACTATTTTTACATTCGAATTTGAGACCGTTAACTTCTCATGATTGGAATTGTATTATGTATACATATTTACAGAGTTCTTAATTTCCAATTGCGAACGTTGTTATTTTTCATATCGAGGACTCATCAATTTGATTAATAATAAAATAGTTATTCCAAAGCTTTTAACGTTTTTTGAATTCATCTTAGAATTGTTGAATGTTTATTTCATTTGAGCATTTGAAGTTTGAATAATTCAGTTAGCATTTTCTTAATTTATTTTCAACGTAAACTTTCACAAACCCTAATTCTAATTGTTATCTAACAAATTTTCAGATTTACAAAATTTGTCATTCCGCCAGTTGAAATCTTGCTCAGAGTGCTTTTAACCTTTTTAATTCTGCTATACAACAATTGCAGAGCCGAAAACGGAGTCAATTGCTGGGCAACCGAAGTATTGCCGAATAATCGCTGCCGATTCACGTGGATAATGAACGTCGATTTGAAGGGCTGGATACCGCACAAAGTCCTGGAGTTGACAACCACCACGTTGATGATAAATTTCATGAGAAGTTTGAGAAGTTACGCTCGTACGATACAAGAATCCTCAATCAACCCCCAAGACTGATTTATGCACTGCATCGTTTGTACAGTTATACATAGTATGATCAACTAGACACAATTTATATTTTTACATTTTTTTACCGAAGGTCATTCGTTTTCAGAATGCCACATATTTTAGCTAGTTCTGTAATATATTATGCATCAAGACATTTTTAGCGACTGCATTTTAGACCTGGTTTTTTCAAAAATAGAATGCAGTTATTGGGAATATTAGGTTGACGTATGTATTCAAATTTTGAAATTCAATGGTTTTACCTTTTCGGAAATAAAAATGAAGCATATTCGATATCATTTAGTGGGTTTTCAATGCATCTAGCGATTTTCCTGACTGCCTGTAAATTGCATTGCAATTTCCGTTGGACATTGTGAGGTTACTCACTTCATGTTAAAATGTTTCGGTTTCGATTCAGGCTTTGTTGCATTATTGGATTCATTTCACGCATGTTCGATGCGGTTTCTGGTTAATGTAATATTCCGTTTCCAGGAAAAATGTGAAATTTAATTAGCTTTTTCAATGACGTTTTGATTGATGAAACATCAATAATTGAAAATTTTTCAAACAGATTACTATTCGTTAATTATGTATTGTAGACGTATTGTTTCAATAAACTATAATTCAATTGAATGTTCACATTAATTCTTACGTATTTTAAAAATTTAACTTAAAAATTGTGGGTTTAAGATTTTGGAATTTCATTTTCATAGACTATCCAAATACAATTGAAACTGATTATTCTAATGTCACTACTCTGAAAT
This sequence comes from Platygaster equestris, assembly GCA_030522785.1. Classification (NCBI taxonomy): domain Eukaryota; kingdom Metazoa; phylum Arthropoda; class Insecta; order Hymenoptera; family Platygastridae; genus Platygaster; species Platygaster equestris. The sequence goes on along the minus strand of JAPYZK010000878.1, from coordinate 233 downwards.
TTTTTAATTATAAACATTATAACTATCAGAAGTTGTTGAAAAAAAAAATTTGCATCATATTTATAATTTCGGACTTGAAAAATTTTCCCATTTTTGAATTAGAATTTCCATACTTTCTCGTACTTTGATTTCAAAAATTGATATGTGGTATTTTTCAAATGTATATGTTGATCAGTTACAATAGGGTGTGTTGATTAATTCTAAGATTTTTGGATGTATAAATAATGAAATCA
>JAPYZK010000877.1:0-21581 GCA_030522785.1 Platygaster equestris | reverse complement strand
CGAGTTCATTACTCGCATGCCATACGTCAACAATCAGGTAATCCATTATTTCGTCCACTCTCAGCAGGGCCACGAAATTACATATTTCTCGCGGGCGTTCAATAAATATTTTTTTTACTACTCGAGTATACGAGATTTGAGTGCTTATGTGAAATTCGTATTTTTTTAATTTGAATTTTTATATTTGCAGTAATTCGGATTTTCATAAAGGTTTTATAAAAACCACAATTACTAGATTACTTAACGCCGAAAAGCTCACAAAATTTTATCAGAGACGAGCAGCAATGCGAGGCACCGGCTCGAATCACTGGACATCGCGGTCAAGTTGAAAATGAGCGTGCTTCTCGTCCCTGGTTCAACGCTCAAAATCGGCACTTCGGGATGGTCAAAAACGAAATGATGGGTCAATGCCGAAAACGCCACGTTGACTGCGCAGTCCAGTCGTGGACACCGAATCGGTCGGCGCGAACATTCCGAAGATATTTGGGAGCTCGTTTTCATTTCCAGCGAGATGCCTAAACTTTGGCTATTCTTCGAATACCCGCTTTTCGTTGTTCGCCAATCAGCGAATGACTCGGTTCTCATGACTCCGGAATTGAAATGTTGCTTCCACAAATCACGCAAGTTTTCATCATTCGCGTTCAGATTTGAGTACAGAGATTCTGCACCGCAAAGAGTACAACTTGCGTCTGAAAATGACTCGTGGTCATTTTTTTTAATCTAATTTTTACCCTGCTGGGTCAGGAGCGATGATTTTAGATTGCATATTATTGCCTAAGATTGAAATTTCGGAAGTTCTGCAAGTTTTCACAAATTTCCGGAATTTTTGACAATTTTTACAACTTTTCAAAATTCTTTAAATTGTGGAAAATTGTTGAAGTTTTCGAAAATTTCTAGAAATTCCGTAATTTCGTAAAAAATTTTGTTGAAATTTTTTCAAATTTCGTTAAATTTTTAAAAATGTTCGAAATTCTCTGGAATTTTCGAAATTCTCCGAAAATTCCAAAATTGTTGGAAATTGTTGAAGTTTTTTAGCAATTATTTAGTTTTTGGAAACTGTTGAAATTTTTCCCAATTTTGTAAAATTTCAAAACATTTTCCAAAGTCTTGAAAATAGTTAAAATTTTTTCAAATGTCCCGAATTTTTAAGAATGTTCAAAATTTCCAAAATTGTTGAAAATTGTTGAAGTTCTCGACAATTTTGGTAAATTATGTAATTTTTGTAAAATGTTGTAACTTTTCCAATTTTATGGAATTTTTGAAAATTTTCTAAAGTTTTGAAAATGGCTAAAATGAAAATTTTCGGAATTGTTAAAAATTTCTAAAATTCATGTTTTAGTTTTCGGGAATACTTAGAAATCATATTATTCTCAAAATCTTCTGACATGCTGATTTTGTAAAAATTTTTTAAATTCTTCGAAATCTTCAAAATTTATGAACATTTTCGGAATTTTCGTACATGATTGTTGACAATTGTTGAAGTTTTTCTAAAATTCCTAAATTTTTTCAACATTTGCTCAATTTTAATTTCTAATTCACAATATTTGTAAGATTCTGATCACTGTAATAGAGATGCAATGATATACTATGTTATATCATTGCATAACCTTGCTAATGACTCAGCAGGGTACGTGGTTCGGGATAATTTAGTATTTTTCAGAATTTGGAAAAACAATTGTTTCAAAACTAATTTTCTGACTGTTTTTGAAAATCTAAATTCGAATTACTTGATTGAAAAGCAGTGAAATTTTTTAGACATCTTCTGCAATAAACAGGTTCGTTTTCGTTTTCCCCAGAATTTAATTCAATCGTTGAACTGCAGGCAGCGCATAATCCTATTTTCTTGTTTACGCGTTCAAATTTTTCATCGATAGAAGAATCGTCGTCATCTCCGTCATTGTTTTCATCAACTTCAATTAAATCTAGTCTCGGGTTTCTCTTTTGCAGCACTTTCCTGCCGTCCGCGATCTTGAGCTTGTTTGTTTACTTATCATTATTTTGCATGACTTCAAACGAACGTGATATAGATGGGAAACGCTGAAGAACTGTACCTTACAATAATTTGCGTCGTTCTCGCGAGTTTTGCTGAACAAACGGTTGATTCTTTCCATTTTTCAGTTCATCAAGGTGAGAATTTTCTAGTTTTTTGATTTTTTTTTCTTTTCGATCGCACGTAAAGTGGGATTACAATAAAGGTGCCTCAAAGGGCTGTTTGGATGTTTTTTTGAATCGACGTCTTAACATTTTTATGTTGCGAATTATGATTAATTATGATTGTTTGAATGTGAAGTTAGCAGACAAATGTCAAAGTTATTGTATATTTTGAAATTACATCTTCTGAGTACTAGCAATGAAATAGTATTTACAAATTTGTGAATTTTCTGACATTATCAGTTTATCGTACTTTTGTTATTTCGAGCATTTTCGAGTTCAAATAGAGATCCGATATTGCAAAATTTCGTTATCTTGTAGCTGTTTTTGAAATTTGAACGTCTTCAAATTTCCATCTTGATCGTAAAGATAGTTTTCCGAATTTTTGAATAAAATCATTAGAATATAAAATTTAAATTTCAAATATAACGGCTTTTATCATTTCCCATCGTGAAATGGTGTGTTCGAAAAAGTCACTAGACGGAAATTCTTCTTTCCTTTTCTAATTGACCAACATCAACGTGTCTGAGAGAGATAGTTGACTATACTACACTGAGCCTTTTAGGAACACCGACGGGTATTGTCAATCTGAGAACAATTAAACCCCAAATCTGTGTCAGGTTGACACTGTTGACATTGGTTGACATTTGTCAACATTGGTGTAGGACTACGGTAAAATGGCTGTGGACTGTGCAACAGTCCGTAAGATATAATAAATTCGACAATTTTCGCCTAATATGTGATTTTCAAGGACGCGATAGTTCTGCTGAAATCAAGGGCTTCGTTCTATTTTCCGTGCTGCTTGTGCCGTAAATTAGCACGAGAACGAACATGAAAAGTCAGGTGAATTCAAGTTAGCCGTATCACGTATATCAACAACAAACACTCCATTTAGTAGTAAATTACATTATGTTTAATTAGATTAAGGATGCACAAAACTCATTATCTCTGATAACATGGTTGGAACTTCGGAAATAGACCAGTAGTAATCGCTAGTTAGTGGCCATAATTTGGAGTCTAATTGTCATAACAAATCCGTAGCGATTACGAGAACGTGATCGAGTGTCATGGATATTCGATCTATGCTGTTTTTTTGTTATTATGTGGAATTCCGAAACTTTTTCTTTTGAACTCAGTCACTTATTTTTTTAGTTGGTTTAGAGTTGACGTTTTTGTGATTTATGAAATTTCTATTTAATCGCTATATAGTTGTTATTGAAATTCAGAAGTTATATCCGATTTTCAAAGTTTGTTGGTAAAATTTCGGATATCAGAATTAATAAATTACAAATGTTTCAATCTTTTTGTTTTTAGATTGAAGGTTCAAGTTTTGACAGGAATTAGTTGTTGAAACTTGAGTTTGCAGTAATTGTAAATAAATGTTTCCACGTTAAAAAACTTAGAATGTCGGAATTTTCATTTTTTAATTTTTGACCCAACTTTTGAATTTTGCAAACTTAAATTTTATGATTCGATCATTTTGAAATTTCAAGATTTAATATTTTTAAATTTATATTTTGACACTAAATTTTTTTTTCCAGAAGTTTTGCCAGTAGAAGCATCCGATGGAAGCTGCTGATTCAGAGGGCAAATGTCTGCTTTCCCGCTCGCTCTGCTCCTTTTTGGGACCTTCGTCAAGGTCACCAATGAGTAGGGTAAAAAGCGATGCCCAGGCCAGACTAATGTTCTGCTCAAACAGTAATCATTTTTTCCAAATTTTAATACTTTACTACTGAATCACTCTCAAATAAATTGATTTCATCTAATCATTCCAGGTCTTCATGTAAGTGAAAGTTGATCGCTTGGACATCTGACCCGATTGAAACAATTCAACTTGTCCAGCATATTGTTGAAAAAGATTCGTCGAGTCGGAAACTTCTTTTTTAGTAAAGGAGATTTTCAACAGCAATCGTTACATACTCACAGGTATATTTTTATGGCCGAAATATAAGCAAGTTGGTAATGAAAACCTTTGAATTTGAATTCAAGAATTCATAATTTTGGAAATTTACACATTCAAATTAAATTTCTTCAATTTTCTGATATTTCAAAGTACGAGAATTAAAAAATTTGAATATTTGAATTAATTCTAAATCGTACCTGCAGGAATTTGAGACCAAGAATTTGTATTAAAACTTTCAAATCGCAATGTAAAATCACGTTGTAAACTTCCAAATTTGTACAAAAAAAAATCTGAAAATGATTATTTCGACACTCAAAATTCTGAAAAGCAGAAATTAAGCAATTTGGTAATGAAAACCTTGAAATTCGAAATTTCTGGAATTTAAACATTCAGATTGAATTTTTTTTCGACGTTTTCGTACTTCACAATATTACGGGAGTTGAAAAATCTGAATATCAGCATTGAGATTGTTTAATTAAACATACAGAATTTCTATTTAAAAAATTTGTTAACTCAAATGAATCGAAAAAATCCTCTATTTCTTCATTTTTTATATTACAGTCGTGTAATAATTTATACTCCCACTAGAAAAATACGATAATTTTAGCATCGAAACAAGCAGATCCAAAATCATCATCATTTACTATTTATAATGAATCTGCATAATTTAAAAGTGTATCGATCTTTTTCTACATTTATCAGTCCCCTAATTTTGAATACAACAAAACAAAAAAAAAACAAAACAAAAAAAAACTCGTCACCCAAAACTTCGCAAATGCACAATTCTCAGAAAATCGCCTATACACAAAATTGAAATACCAAAATAGTATCTACGTACATTATCCTTGTTAAATGCATCACAAGTCTATTGTCGAAGAGTATCCGTTGCCGAGATTTCGCAAGAGCCGCGATAAAAATGAGTAGATTTGTCGGATGTAAGGAAAAGAAAAGGAGGAGGAGGAGAGGAGGAGGAAAGCTTTAGAATGTAGTTAGATTGCGATCTGATTATTTCAGGTCAGAGGAAGTGTTTGGCGTGGAAACTGCAGAAATGCCAACGTACCATAATGCAAATGGTTACTACCCAAACGTGTCGGCGCCCGTCCGCCAAATGAAACTCGACGGCAACCAAAACCACCACACGATACCCTCGAACGTAACGGGCCACATACAGATAAATAATCAGCCGCCAGCGAGTCTCCTCAACTTCACCGCTTCGTCTAATATTCCGTCCCATTCAGAGATGACGAGCCACACGAACGTCACCTCCTCGCAAACTATAACGACGCATATAAATACGGCCGTTTGCGTGGCCAACGTCACCAACTCCAGCAACACCACCAATGTGCCAGTTAATTCGAGGCACGAAGTCAAGCTCAACGCCATGCCGTGAGTCTCGGCTTTTGCGTAATACCGGTTTTCCGGCATCTTGAACTTCTTGAGTATCAACTCAAGTGTCTTGATTTTGAACCACAGCTTTCATTATGTTCATAATATTTAATATGCATAACTAATGTATGAATTGTGGTGTATATTATATATATATTGATTATTATTATATTATTATATTAATAATAATTGCCTTCATTCATACTTGTTTTCTTTACAAGTTTTTACAAGAAATCCTATTTGTCTTCCAGTCACGTGTCTACTCATTTTTACCACCATTTTTCCCGTTTTTCTGTTCCTATCCCTCGATTTTCCATTTTCTTCCCGTCGGTCACGAGCTCGAAATCACTTTTGGGAATCGGGGAATTTTTTCCGAGGAAATTCCTCAGAAAAAATTTCCGACACCGCCGGGATTCGAACTCGTGCCCTACGGATTAGTAGCCAGATGGCGTAACCACTGATCTACCAGCCCCTTTATATTATTACATATTATATATTATATATATTATTATATTATCATATACGATTTCAATATTCTACAAAAAATGAAAAATTCTCCAACTCAATTTTCCCGCAGATGGTTCCACGGCAAAATATCCCGCGAAACGGCGGAAAGATTGCTGCGCCCCCGGGAGGACGGTTTGTTCCTAGTTCGCGAGTCGACGAATTTTCCCGGCGACTACACGCTCTGCGTGTGTTACCAGGGCAAAGTTCAGCATTATCGCGTCAAGTACAAAAACAATCAGTTGACGATCGACGACGAAGAATTTTTCGAGAACCTCGCCCTCCTCGTCGAGCATTACGAGCAAGACGCGGATGGGTTGTGCACGCAGCTGACCAAATCCCTGCCGAAGCAGGGTAAACAGGATTTTTGCGTGGACCCGAAAGCCTTCGTCGAGGCCGGGTGGGTCATACAGACGCACGAGCTGGAGCTGCGCGAGTGCATCGGCAAAGGCGAGTTCGGGGACGTGTTGCTCGGGGTGTACCGGGGCGAGAGGGTGGCCGTGAAGATGCTCAAGGACAACAGCGAGGCCGCGCAGAGGTTCCTGGCGGAGGCGAGTTTGATGACCTCCCTCATTCACGATAATCTTGTCAAACTGTTGGGACTCGTCTTCAACAATGAACACATGTACCTGGTCACGGAGTATATGAGCAAGGGCTCGTTGGTGGATTACTTGAGGTCCCGCGGAAGGCTGCATGTTTCCAAAAAGGATCAAATCAATTTCGCTTTGTAAGTGGCGTTTTAGTTCCCACTTGATACGCTTAACAATAATGTCGATGAGAATATTAACATTAATTGGCGTGGTTAAAACTTTTTTTACATAATTTTAGAAACTTGAGAAATAAATTTAAAATTTTTTAATCATATTGTTCAAAAATCATGAAATTCAGGAATTTATATCTTGCGAAATAAAAGATTTAAAAAATTGGGAATCGAAATAAGGAAAATGAAAACGTGAAAATTCGAAGTCATACCGATAGTTTTTGAACTTTTTCAATATTTCAATGAAAACATTTAAAATTTGAACATATCGATTGAATTCGAAAAAATTATGATTTGGATTCTAAAAATTTGATTTGTAAAATTTTGTTATATCAAAATATGAAACTTCAAAAAAGTTTATGATACACAAATTTACGATACAAAAATTTTAAGATACGAACATAAAAACCAAGTAATCAAAAATCCACAAATACAAAATTGAATGATGAAAGTTTTCGAAAAAGTGCGAACGTGAAAAGCTGTAACGTGGTTCTGAAATACAGTTATGACGAAAATATGCGGATTTCATAATTTCATCAGAGTGTACAAAATCTAATTCGTCCACAAATTGTAATTACAGTGACACTTGCGCGGGCATGGCGTATTTGGAATCAAGACACGTCGTCCACAGGGATTTGGCAGCGAGAAACGTTCTCGTGGCCGAGGACAATTCCGCGAAAGTTTCCGACTTCGGCCTCGCGCGCGACGAAAATTTTTCCCTCGACGGCGGAAAATTACCCATCAAATGGACTGCCCCCGAAGCTTTAAAACATAATGTGAGCATAATTTTTTTTTCACATTTTGCGGAAAAATGTTGCAGTGGTGAAATATAAAAATATTATTAGATAGTTCAAAATATATTAAATTATTAACATTATCAATATTAAATATTATAAAATGAATGTTAATAAATATATTTTGACATGATTTAAAAATTTGGGGATAGTTTTGCTATATTTCTTATAATAGTAACATTTGAAAAATATGTTTGACAAAGTTTTCCACTATTTATTGTGAATATTGTTTGTTATACCGAAATTTGGGATAAAATATGACTCGATGTATTTTTTCTTTTCAGAAATTCTCAAATAAGTCCGACATGTGGAGTTTTGGAATTCTGCTATGGGAAATTTATTCGTTCGGACGAGTTCCCTATCCAAGAATAGTGAGTTTTCTAATTTCGAATGGATAAATGTTTTAATTCCCAAATATATAAAATTCTGGAAATCGATTTCTCGAATTTGGAATTTTCAATGTTGGCAGTTTATAAAATTCCTGTCTGTAAATTACGAACTGTATAATTTATAATTTTAGATTTCAGAAACTCCCGGAATATGAAATTCTGAGTTTTCACATTTTTCAGTTCGAATTTTCGAATTGTTTCGAGTTGAAAATTGGTAAACTTGACAAATTTGACAATTTTTGACATCTGGATCTTAATATCAAATTATTCGAAATTTTAAAATTCGTCAGATTTCGAAAATTATTAACTTTTCTGGGATACTGAATTTCGCATTGCCAAAATTTATAAATTCCCAAGTACAGGAAGTTTTCGAATTATTCAGTTATATTCAAAATGTGTAATTGCTAGATTGCTAAAATTTTCGAATTCCGAGAATCGTAAAAATTCCGAATTCGAGTTTTTTTAAATACTATCTGTTTTTCGTATTATTTTCTTCAATGGGAAAAATAATGACGATAAATTTGAAGATATTTTCATGGTTTCGAATATCAAATAAATCGTAAGAACTTGAAAATTATTCTAAACTTCACAATTATTTACTTTCATTTCTCTGTTTTTCCAAAAAGTAATCCCCAATCAGTTCATAACGAATCAGACTTGTTTCAAAGTAAAACGGAAAGGAAATCAAACTCGAAAATTCCCTTCGAAAAATTGCTTTGACGAGACAACTCTTCCAAACAACTCAATTATAACTTTCCCAGTTTTGATCGTTCCATCCAAGAAAATTATGAAAAGTTTACAGAACGAACGCTTGTAAAACTCTCAACTTCACAGAAATAACAATTTCCCAAGGAGTTACTCCTTTTTAAGCGTGTAATTTTCTTTTTCAACAACCTTGCATTTTTCTTTTTCATGTTAAAAGTCTCGTGATATACGAATGGAAAAATATAAAAAATCTGAAACGCGAAAATACCTTTTTTCCCGAAAGCCGGCAGGCGCTTTGATTGACAAATAGCGAATCGATACGAAATAACGCCGCGCAATTTCTGTTCCCAGCAATTGGCCGACGTCGTGAAATGTGTGGAAAAAGGATACAAAATGGAGCCCCCCGACGGCTGCCCTTCCGAGGTCTACGAAATAATGAAGCAGGTGCGTATAAAACGTTACGCAACACGACATGGAAAGAGCGAATGACGTTCGAGAAAATTGAGATTGATCCATTTTTTCAGGCGTGGGATTTGCAGCCTGAAAAGAGACCGACTTTCCTCGACATCAAAGTTAAACTCGGCCATCTGAAAACGGAGTACACCAAAGGTGTCAACTAAACGAAACACAAATTTTTCTTATATTTGTACTCTTCCCGTCTTTTACTGAATGACTGTTTAAATGACGTGCGATGAAACGACGATGAAAAGTGATTATTTCGATCAGGGAAAGCAGACCTTCGTTGCAATCGTACTCGGACGTTATTATATGCAATCTCTATCGACTGTACAATATTTATTGATTTTAGCGTACTGTATATGGACTACGAAACAGAAAGAGCTAACTTTATTGTAAGAGTGTATTTTTGCGCGGTTGTTATGTATTTTAAGTGAGCTAACTTTCAAATGTATTGAGTTCGAAAAAGCCGATCCCGTGGCGCGTAAATTGTTAATTAGATATTTTATTTTTGCAAGAAAGAACGAATTTTTTTGAATATTAGTTTTTACGTTATTTTATCGTTTGTAATGGAAGAAAGTCTTTATCGCGGTGTATTCGTTTTTTAGGTTTTTATACGAATAGTGTTATCTTACGCGAGTTATGCGTATTTTAGCGCTCTTTGTATGAAATATCGTATGCTGCTCGGAGATTATGTTGATTCCGACGAGTGCGAAAGAATTGTCATTATACTCCTAATGGCGTAATATACTATAACTGGCTTGTTCCGTTTCTGTGCGACCGGACGGTTCAGGTAGAAGAAAATTCTTTTGTGATTTTTCGGCAAGAATTCTCGACATAGGTTGATATTAAGCTTTTAAGGAACTTTTTGTTGGTCGATATGGAAATCCAATTTGTACAGTTTGTAGTGTCGAAAAATTGGAGAGAAATTTTTTCTTCCGAATAATCTGAAAATAGGGGAGGGGGGGATTTTGGAGCAAAACGGTTGAATTTTACTAAAATTGTGAATTTAATGAATTTTGGAAATTCATGTTTGATATTGGTATCTTGAAATTACGATATGTCAATGTACGAAATGCTAAATTCCAAATTTTTAAGTTTTATAAACTTGTGAATTTTAGAATGGTAATCGAAAAATAGAGAATTTTAAGGATTTAAATGCAGAATTTAAGAAATTCGAACAGTCTGGTCGAATTAAAATGGAACACGCCAACTGTGTACAAAGGAAAAAATAACTTAATATATAGGACACAACCTACTACTAGAAAAAAGATTTATTCGAGAAAACGCGCGAGACTTTAATCCGTAGCACGTTTTTACCTCCGCAACGTTTGGACTTTGAAGTTCGATATTCGATGTCAGTTTTCCACATGGATCGTGAAATGTCGCGCGTTTGTGTGCCGAGTGCAAAGTATAAAAATGAATATCAAAGAATATTGATGTAACATAAGTTTACGAGGTAAATTTAAGTAATCCCGTGTTACCCTGTAGAGGAATTTCACTCCCGAAAAACGTCGATCTGGAATAACAAATTTTTTAATTTATCGTACCTTTTATACCGTCGCGAAATTCTACGCAATTCCTTTTTCCTGTCTAGTTGATAAGTTTTTTCCGAAATTTTCTGAGCTTGTTTACATGGTATCGAATAAATCAGGTTTAAGTTATTCGGTGTGAGTCTTGTCGCTTAAAAAATGATCGAGAGCCAAAAAAAGCGCTGGTATTTATGGAAATCGATTTTTTGAGTATTGATAGTATTTTCGACATAGCTTTATGAAATTCCTAAATTTTGTGAATCTCGTAGATTAAAAATCGTGTACTAGTTGAAAGTATACACTAGATTAGAATAATGCTGCCGAACTCGGAAGAATCTACTTTTTTCGCTGTCATGAACGGTTTTTCGTAAAACAGGACTCACGTGGATAATTTGAATTGAATTTATTATCTACACTGTAAATCTGTACACTTTTTCAATGCAAATTTGTACGATATTTGTAATGTGTACGACCCATGAATTTTATATCTACCAGAAGCGTCGAGCTAAGGAAATTCCTTGTGAACCAGTTTAACCCGTGAAGAACTCACCACTCAAATAAAACTGATGTATATAAAACTGAAGTGAACATTTCTTTTGGTGTCGAAAACCAACGTTTTCATTACATACCTCGATATTCGTGATCATGAAATCGTACGAGACACGTCTGTATACGTAAAAAAAATCGGTGAGAGTCGAGCACTCACCCTTGGTGTGTAAACTTCTATTCTTCAAGCTCTCTGCAGTGTTGTCAGGTAATTATAACTGACTATAATAATTCCACCATTTTTTCCGTTTACGCGAATACGAATAAAACCACCCTCAAAATTTAAAAAAATATGAATTTAGTCGATGTGATGAAATTCGTATGATTTTCTGAGGTAGCGAAACCAACGAAGAACTTTTATAACATTTCGAACTTTTTGAACTCTGTTCTCTGGTATTTTTCATGCACGTCAGGGGCGGATGAAAAATTTTTTCGATTTGTCCAGGCTCGTTTCTTGGATTTTTGGGGCCCTCGTAAAAAAAGTTCGTCGATTCGTTCTAAGCTGTATCTTGAAATTTTGAGGCCCATATCAAAAAAAGGTTTTTTGCTTTAAAATTTTACGTAAATTGCAAAACTGAATGAATTTATGATAATTTGATAAAAATGAAGACAAAATGCATAAGTTACTCCAGAATCCCTTGAAAATTGAAAATTTCAAATCACTGAATTTGCTGATTTTCGAATCAAAGCTGTGGAATTTTAGAATCAGAATGCTGGAATCCCGGAAAAGGATGATTTTCGAAATTTTTGAAAGAAACTCTTCGTGTCGAGAACCAACGTTTTTATTACATACCTCAATATGTATAATACGGTACAAAAATCATCGAATCATTCAATAAACATCTGGATGCATAAAAAAATGTCAACGATCACGTAAATTACACGCCGTAAATAATACGCAATATATATACAATCGAAAGACGAACGCAACGAGATTTTTCTCGAAACAATGAGGAATATTTTCTAAAGAAGACACACATTATGTTTATACATCGTCATAGATTTACTTACACGCTATTTTACTCTTTCTCTTCTGATAATCGTCGTTCGACTTTTTCGGCGCCTCAGCAGACGCCACATTTAATCAACGGATAATTTTCTTCGTAATATATATATTTTTGCGCAGACGCCCAACACAACGCATTCTGCTGAGACACGTGACATTAATGATCCGTTAGACTTTGGAAACGAAAATAACGCGATCTCGTATCTTACAGGGGTACTCTTCTTCGGAATAAAAATAGAAACGATATTACATTTGATCATTATCTAATATTGCTCCGGTCAAACGAGCATTTACCCTCTCTGGCCCGAAAAGCTGCATTTTTTACGTAGGTTTATTTCTGACGCGGAAAGAAATAATAGTGGAAAAATGGGTTTTTCATTTTTCGGAAGCTGATGACTAGAAATTACAAAATAATTGACAAGTATTGAATTTATAAATTTTTTTTTGGTTTTTCGATTCATTCCGCTACTGCAAAAACCCCAAGGTTAAAATTGAATGAATTGAACACTGTGCTCGTTCATACATTAATATTCAAAGCGATAAAATAATAAAAACAGGACAATTTCAACAGTTCTGAAAATAATATAGGACACCCGGACAAAATTAACTAGTATTCACATACAATTCTCGAAAAAATCACCATAACTCATTCGCAACCATAATTCTAACCTTATAACCAGTGTTGCCAGGTGGCCAACGCCCCCCCCCCCCTAGATGGAGTGCTATTTCACCCTAAAATCCGTCACTTCATTTTAGAAGAAATTTTTTTAATGTTGGGTACTATATTTTGATATCTTTTACACTGACATCACTGCAGTTATAAAAATCATCAGGAATTCTTTGATATTTTCGAAAATTCAGGAAATACTCGAAAAATGGTGAAATTTTGTTGAACTTGGAAAATTTTCGAAAAATCATTAAATGTTTCAGAAATTATGACAATTCCGTAAATTTTTCGAAATCTCAACAATTCTCTTTTAAAAATCTTTGAACATTTTAAAAAATCCTGAAATTTTTATTGATTCAGATAAATTTGAAAATTTACCGTGGCTAATTTGCAAGAATATTCAATTTTCTGTAAATTTTCCAAATTCCGAAAATTTTGAAAGTTTCCAGAAATGTACATAATAAAATTCTTAAGATTTTCGTAAATTTGAAAAATCTTTAGAAAATTATAAATTTTCGGTAAACTTCGGAAAATTTCAAAAAATTACAAATTTTCGGAATGTTAGTGGAATTGTAAAATTTTTCTATGTTTTCCAAACTTTTCAGAATGTTATTTAAATCGTTGACGATTTTGGAAGTTTTTTTAAATTTTAAAAATTGTGGAAAACGTTCGAAATTGTTGAAAATTTCCAGAAAGCGCTGTGAAGCAACGTTAGAATATCTGCGATCGACTCAGATCGAGTAGAAAAAATTCTTCTTCAACTGCAACCAATTTTTAGCAAAGAAAATTCGGATTGCGGCTTGAAATATCAATCCCCTAAATTTTCCCCCGAAAAACAGTGTTCACCCTAAACTTCCCTCTAAAACTATTGTCCCCCTAGAATTTCCCCTAAGAGCCCGAAAAAACCATAAATTTAGGGGGAAAACCCCTAAACTGGCAACACTGCTTACAATCATGATGTAATTACACAAGGTGTGTTCCCACCGAGGACTCATTTTTCATGCGTACTGCGCACACATGCGCACAACTACTTACTCCCAAATGCCGCCACCTTGGTTCAATGTTTTATAATTATAAATGAACGTGTACGTTTAAAAGTTTCGCGCCATTTTTTCCTATTGGCATTTGGGTTAAAATGGCGGCATTTAGGAGTAATCGTGATTAATCCATTCACCATGGTCGCCATGATGGATGCGTCGGAACACACCTTGTGTAATCACATCATGCCTTCCTTTGCAAGTCGCGGTGAGATAGAATATGATCGAATGGTTCTCAGTTCTCTCTCATTTCGTACCCATTCTCTCTTTTTCGTTTTTTGACCATAATAATTCATTTTTCGACTAGAAAAATAATATAACAATATTTTATCAACCATGATATATCATATTTAATCATTCAAACATGTTAATTTCGCAATACATTTAAATATTTATAATTATTGAAAGTCATAAATATTTAATTAAATCACAAAATTTGCATATTTTGACGACTGAGTATGATTTATGACAGTTAATGAAATAATTTGTCGATATTTTTGAAGTCGAAAAACTATTAATTTTAGTCCAAAAACGGAAAAGAGAGAATGAGTACGAAACGGGAGAGAATGGAGAACCATTCCATCTCATTCTCTCTCGTTGCTACTTACGAGGGTTATAACCAACTACCAACATTTTTCACGATCCGTAAATAAAATAACAGGCAAATGTCTCCATGAAAATACCCATCAACAAAACCCGCTCAAACCCATCCATTAAAAAATCACAGACTACGCATTTATCAAGGACCCTCGAAAAACGCATTCAGCAGCCCGAACAAACGCTCGTATTTGACCGGAGCAAACGCGGCGAGACTTGTCCTACGCGTTTCAACACGAAGATCGATCTCCTTCTTCCTCCGCCTTATTTTTTACCGTACAGTTCCGTCTTGCAGGTTTTCGGTTTTTCGTAGAAAGTATGCGAAGTTCGCGACGTTAGTACAGAACGAGATACAGGCAAAGAAGTAACGAGTAGAATCTAGGTTGCCTCGCTTGTCCACCGTGTTGCATGGCCGCCGGATACTCTCCTGAAACGCGAAACGCATTTTTTCACACAGACCGAAAATGTTTTTCGATTTCCCTGGGATAATGGGAAAATGCGAGCTTCCGCTGTATGCCCCCGAGTTTAACTAAACGCGGCGCAACTTCGGCCGGCAACTCAAAGTTGGAAATTAGTTGTTGGCCGGAGTCTTGGTTTTTTCCCCCGAGGGAAACAATTTCGTTCGCAGGGGCTGATTATCGGGCATTATTTACCGTTAAGCACGTGGACTGTAACTGATTTGGGTTGAGCATTGCTAGGATTGCAGGTGTATCGACCCGAGTCCGAGGGCTTGGCTTGCTGGACCAGTAGAAAACTCGTGGTGCTGTCGCCACGGGTTTTTGCCACGAGTGTCGAAACACCCCCTCGTGGCGAGTCGTAGCTTATGATCTGCAATTGCGAGAATGCGTATGGTCAGGGCTGTAGGGAGGTGTTTTTTTTTCGGGAAGGGCTAATTGCCTCGATAATTGGGGCCAGGGTTGATTCGATGATTGCTTGAGAAATGGGAAAATAATGTTTTTGGGTGCTTCAAGTGGGTCAGAACAGGTCAAGTGGGTCAAGAGCCTTCCTACCCTAGCCAGCTGGGAGCGACGAGATTTCGACGCCAAAACGTTTCCAAAAGGCGATTTTTAGGCGATGTTTGGGTCAGTAAAATCATTAAAAAATTAATTTCAGAACGTTTTTCGAACGAAATTAATTGAATATGTATTCAGAGCAAACTTGATATGCTTGAAGAATCTTTAATAATTTTATTTTTGATTGTTTTTTGCAAAATTTTCAAAATTTGAGTTCTACAGATTTGAAAATTATGATTTTTTCAGAAATTTTCGGAATTTGAAGTTTTTCCGGAATTTAAAAATGTAGGGTTTTCTGAGAAATTCAAAATGTTGGAGTTTCTTCAAAAATTTTTAAAACTGTTAGATTTTAGAAACATTCATGAATTTTGATTTTTTTTTTTTTTATGAAAAAATTCTGAGTTTTTCGGTAATTTGAATATTTTGGGCTTTTCGAAAAATTTGACATTCAGAGTTTTATGGAAATTTCCAAAATTGTTAGTTTTTGGAAACAATCGAAAATTTAGATTCCTTTTTATTGTGAAAATGTGATGCTTTCCTCAAAAATCGAAAAATTTTGACTTGAAAAAAAAATTACAGAATCTGAATTTCTTAAAAAATTCAATTTTTTTGAAATTTTTTTTTTTTTAAACATTCGACAATTTTGAATTCCTAGAAAACTACATGAATTATAAAATTTTTTTGGAATTTATTGAGATTGAAATTGTTTAGAAATTCCGAAAACTTTAAATTCTAAGGAAATTACATAAATTCTGAATTTTTTTGGAATATACTGAGTTCGAAATTGTTCAAAAATTGCAAATATTTTGAGTTCCTTGAAAAATTTTAAGAATTCGAGTTTTTCAAAAGATTTACGAAATTTATAGAATTGATGAAGTTATTAAGAAGTTTGTTCAACATCGAATGTTGAAAAATTTCGAATTTTGCTCCAATTTTACAAATTCTGTAGGGGATTACAAATTTTACTAATATTTTATTTTTAAAGTTTTGAAGGTTTGCACATTTTTCGGACGTTTCCGAGTATTGAAAATTGTTTTCAAAACAAAACAAAAATTTGTTCTTAAAAAAAAAAAATTGCAAATTTTACAAGTGTAACAAACATTTTTTAAATGTCTGAATATTCTAAAAAATACAAATTCGTTCACAAATTTTGCAATTTTTTTCAAATTTCGAATTTTGAGAAGACAAATGTTTGGATATGAAAATCTTCAAATTTTGCAAACATCGTAAACTTATTGTCGCACCTGTCGAAAAAATTCGACATTTTCCAAATTTTAACAAAAATTCGGCATTTTTCAAGTATGTAAATTCTTGAATATCACCAAAAGCCCCCAAAACTTGTATAGATTCGAAATTTTCCAGAATTCTGAAAAATGTGTGATATTTTACATAATGCGGTCAACTGATGTAAACTTTTTACTATTCTGAAAAACCGAACTTCAGCAAGAAAAATTCCTCACTTTACAAAAATTTTGAATACTATTTAATAAATTCAAAATTCCTCTGCAAAAGTATCGCAACTTCGAAAAATTAGTAATAATATACGCCCGATAAAAAAATATTCAATCGCTCTCGCAATAATAACAATAACAGTGATAGTTTTTTATTATTATTGCTTGATATTATATACCTATATTTAATTTTACTCTTCACCAAATACTCGTTTTACAAGATCGCAGTAAATTAAAAATATCTCGAAAACCGCGAAAGGCTCTTCAAGCATTCATGAATTCCCCTCGACGTTTCAGCGTTCCAGAATTTCAAAAAATGACTAGTTTAAATCTTTAAATCGTTTTTGAGAGCACTTTGGATTTGGCAATGTTATTATTTTCAATTTTTAAGGCAAATCTCGAAGTGGTACCGAATCCAGAAATATCGCCTCCTTTTCAATGAAAATTAGTTTCGAACGTTCAAATATTTGATATTTTCATCCCAATAATGGGTCTATTTATCCAATTTACACTTCGCTCATTTTACTTATTCATCACTAATGAACTTTATTTCCAGCTGAAACCAGTTTAAAAGGTGAACGTTCTAGTACTTGCTATTTTCGTCTCAATAAATGTCAATTTCCAACAATCTATAGATGATCGATAATCAAATCCTGAAAATTCTTAAGGTGTTTGAAAATTTCGATGACTTTTTGACAGAATTAATCGACGGGAATATCATCAAATCATTTTCGAGCGGAAAATGATTGACACCAGACAGGGACGAACGTAGAAAAAATTTTCAGGAAAGGTTTAAAAAAAAATGTCTTCGATGTTTTTGAAATTTCGAAGTTTTAAATCGTCAGCTTTCTAGTTTTGAAAGTAAAAATCCCCTATTTTTCAAGTCTCAACGTTATTCGATTTTTCAAAGTTTTAAGCCTCGGAATTTTTACAGATTTAAAATCAGTGCAACTGAAAACGAAGATCATATTGGCTGACTAAATCTAGGGCTCTTTCACTGATTTTTGTCTCTACAATTTCCAATGTGGCAAATATAATTCCGAAAAAAATATACCACTGTCTAACAATTGTTTTTGTAATAAACAGGAGCAATCGAATCGTTGGGAATAAATATTAGGCTGGTCATAAATTTGGTAGAATCCGAATGCACTGAAATTTCTTTAAAATTTCTGTATTTGAACAAATTTGTACATTTCTCCGTAATTTGACAGAATTTTCAATTTCCATGGAAACCTCCAATCTTAGGAACTATATGTGAAATCTTGTGAAAATTTAACGTCTTCCAAATTCGAAACAATTTATATAACTTTTGTCAATATTTCATTGATTTGTGAACAGTTTTTTATACCTACCTGAAAATACTTAGTATCACTTTTTTTTATCAAAAGATACGTTTCAAATGTTATACCTATTATTTGGACATTTCAAGTTTACGTGAATCATTGCGAAAAATTTGTTAAAAACTCACAGCGTCATTATGATTCCAAAATATGTAAGCCGGTGGTTCCGGGCTGTAGAGAACGACGCAAGTCAAGTTAATTGTACTCCCGCGTTCGATATAAAGATGTGGCCCCCCAAGAATATCAGTCATTGGTTCTGAAATCACATTCGTTTTCCATTCAAATCCCTAAAATAATTACTGATTCATTATTACTTTTCACTAGATCAACTAACCAATGACGCTAAGGTAAACGTAATGGCTCATGTGTGGTGACGTTGATATTTGGCATTCGTAGAAACCTGGACAGACAATATACTTCGTTAATGTTCTGCGATGGGTATTTCTTTCTTTCGATTGGTCTCCGTTAAATTACGAACCATCATTTTAGAATCCTAGTATAATACATACTCAGAGTATCGACTGGGCCGAGATTTTGTCGATGATCGAAATTTTTTGAGACATATTTTTAGACATTTTTCGTGAAAATTTCGTTGCACTCTAAAAATTCTGGAAAACTAAGGGATTTTTGGTTATTTTCCTAAATTTTTCGAATCTTGGGAAAAGTTTCGAATATTTCTCAAAACACAGTGAATTTTTCTCACTTTAGGGAATCCCCTAGTGATTGTAGTTTTTATAAAAACAGGCAACATTTTTATAAAATCAGTGAATTATTTATAAAAATTCGTTTTTTTATAAGGTCGATTTTATAAAAGTTTTATACAATTTTCAATTTTTATAAAGTGGTTTTATAAAAACTGTACAAAAAAAATTTTTTTTATAAAATCTGTCAAAATTTTCATATAATTCATCTGTTTTTTACAGAAACAATTGAAAGCCTCTTTTTTATAAAACCTTCATTTTTATAAAAACTTCGCGATTTTTATAAAAAAAAACTTGCCCGATGTAAAGAACTTCTCTTATAGTAATATTTGATACGTTTTTATTACACAAGGGAATAGAAAATCATGTTCATAACGTTTTTTAGAAATGATAAAACGCAAAAACGCAAACGCAAAGATCTGAGCTAGAGCCTCATAAACTGATAAAAAATGGTATATACACTAGCAAAATGATCTGAAAAATGTTAGAAAAATTTCTGCATATTTTTAAAAATGTTGAAAAAAATTGTTACAAAAAAAATTTTTTTATAAAACTTTAATGAAACCACTTCATAAAAAATGCAAATTTTATAAAACTCTCATAAAACCGACCTTATACAAATTTGTATAAAAATTTTTTGTAAGGTTTTTATAAAAATTAGAATCACTAGGGTCTTAAAAAAATTAATAAGAATCTCTAGAGTTTTTGAAATTACGGGTATTTTTAAAACTTTCGAAAATTTTCGAATTTTTCGTATACTTGAAAGAATTCGAAACAATATATAAATTCACGTCGAGCTTTACAAGTTTTAGCAAAATTATCGAAATTCGACCCAATCCTAACCTAAACCTACAGAAAGTATTTCCTTATTTGAGTCCTTATCGAGCGTGAATTTTTATGAGTAATTATTAACGAAACATGTCATTAGCGTTTTTTATTGATTCGAGAGATTTTCGTAAAAAATGTTCAAAGAACAAGAGCCGGACGATGAAATAATTAATTTCGCACAATAATTGGATTTTCTTGTGTAAGCTTCGACGTGCAGTGCCTACGACTGAAGTACACGCGATACAATTATAATCGTCGGAAATGCATTTTTCCATCATTCGGCTCAATGGCTTAGTAACGAAAGTAGATGTAGGGATGAAAGCACCTTTGAAATATTCTATGTCCGTGGCAAATTATTTCCATGAATTTTTCAGTAACTTACAAAAAATTAAAAAAATGTTTTCTAAATATACATTATATATATTTTTCGACGTTGAACGTTAAATTCGAATGACATAAATCATAAATAAAACGTTTTAAATAAAAACCTATCGAAATGGAATACCCAATTAGATCACGTGAAATTACATAAAAATTCACTTAATTTTATTCTCGCTCGTCAATCACATTCAATCTAATTGTGAATCTCCGAGAAAAACTGTAAAAGAGAATGGACGATAAAAAAGGAACAGAAACTAAGACGAAAAAGTAAAAAAACTTCTTCCAGTACCCCATTGCAATAATTCACTGTTCAACTCTCAATTGAATTCAACGTTGAATTCAAATAAGATGGAATTAGAATGGAAAACAATGAAATTTTGTTGAATGATTCGAATAATCTTTGGATTATCCGACATGATCCAAAGTATCAAATGAAATTCCCCAAGGAAGGAATTTTCTGATCCGCTGGAAAAGTAGGTGCAAGTGTAGACTGACTGGTTATAACAGTGAAATTCGACGAAAAATAAGAAGCTCGCCCTTTTGGGATCTGACAGGAAAAAAAAATTCAATATTGTATAGTGTCTCCCAATTTTATCAACACCTTAAAGCCACCTTCGCAGTTTTTCGCATTTTATCGCAAAACGATGACGATTTCGAAATTTCAACCCTCGTACAAAAATAATTATCATAAAATTCTACACAAAAAAGGTTCACGCGACTTTTTCATCTATACAGTAATCTAAAACTACAAGCGCCCCAAGATAGGGGTAAAAATTAGCAACAAAAACTACCCTTCTATTGCAGTGCTTGTAGCTTGAGAACCACTGTATAAAATAGAAAGTGATAAGAACTTTTTTTATGTAGAATTTTATAAGAATCATTTTTGTATATAAGTCAAAATCGCGAAATTGTGACCGTTTTGCGAAAAACTTCGAAAAACCGCGAAAGTACACTTTAGGGGTGCAAGGATCCCTAGAGAAAAAAGTGATGAAACATCTGAAGCATGCCGCGTTTATCGAATGGTAATCGATAATCTATCGAAATCGTGTAATAATGGAAATCGATAGTGATTGAAGGGGATTCATATGAATTCATAGGAAACGATGGAATTGATAGAAATTAATGGGAAATAAATGATGGATATTAATAGTGCATGATGGATGGGAATTTATAGGAATTCTGGAAAATTGATGGGAATCGATTGGAATGTATGAAAATCATTGGGAATCGATGAAATTTGATGGCAACTGATGAAAATTGATGGGAATAAATCGAAATAAATAATAATTGGCAGAAATCCATAGGAATCGAGAGTTGATAGAAGATATTGATGGGAATAAATGGAAATCAATAGTAATTGATGGGAATTCATAGGGATCTATGGGTCCTTATAGGAATCAGTGGGAATTGATGAGAATTTATGAGAATCGATGG
>JAPYZK010000876.1:0-26462 GCA_030522785.1 Platygaster equestris | reverse complement strand
TGCGAATCGACCTCCAAACGCCTCCAAACGAAATCCAAACGAATGCAATTTATTTCTTCGCATTTGGCCATATTTGTCGGCCAAGTACATGGAGGTCAGCTGGTGACAGTCCGACACAGCCCGAATCAAAACAATGTCCGACAACGTCGAATTTTGACTTTCGTGAAACTCAATGTTTCTCAACAATTGCAACAAATTGGAATGTTTTTTAAGGGAGTTCTACCCTGATTTTTCACCTCGGATTCACTTTTCACCCACAAAAACCGCTTTCTTGCGCCGAGACGTACTCAGGTAATGACAATTTTGCAACTACGTTTGTTTATAACATAAAAAATAGTTGCAATATCGTTTTTCCGCTCATTGTTTATTGCAAAAGGGGTCAAAATACGACCATTTCCACTTTTTTTCTTTTTTTTAGGTCCATTTTTGGCAAAAGTAGCTAAACTGCACTTTTGCCGAAGTTACAACTGAAATAAGTATTCTTCCCCCACAGTAGTGTACGATTGATTCATTGAAATGTTTTTTTCGTGCAATAGACATATGTAAACGTGGTAAAAATTCCCTGAAAAAATGCGGAAATTCAGCCAATACTGGGAACATTGCGCTTGCACGGGAAGGACATACGGAAGGACATACGTTGAATGCTCTGTTCAAGAGCCTAGTTGATTGAAAATGTGAATGGGGTGTTTTGGAAGTACGCGCTATAATTTTTACAATTTATGAGTCCCTCATTTTTATTTGGAGGTTTTTAAAATTAGTTGAATTTGTTCGTTTTCTGAGACGTTTTTGAATTGCAAGATTTTAGAAAATTCAAAAATTTTGTTTTTTTTTAATTATAAAATATTCATTTTTTTCGTAAAATCAAAAAGTTTTTGGTTTTTGAATAGTCAAAATTTCCAGGATAATTTTTTTCTGGAATTGTGAGGTTAAGGAAACATATTTTGAAAATATTTAATTACCAGGAAATTGGAAAATTCTGGTATTCTGAAATATTTGAAAAATTCGAGTTTTTAAAAACACTGAGAATTTTTGTTTTCGTACAGAATTTGGAGAATGTTTGAGTTTTCCAAAAAATTTTGCAATTCGGAGTTTTCTGAAAAATTTTTTAAATTCCAATAAGTTCTTCGAAAGATTGAACGACTTTGAAAAATTTTTTAACATTCTAATTGTTTGTTAATTTTAAAAAATGTTGATGTTAGTATCTCTCAACATAATAACATATAAAATTTATTGCAAATATGAAAATCCTGAGTTCGTGAAATATTTTTGGAATATAAATTTTTCCGAAAATTTGGAAACTGTTAATGTTTCCAATTACGAGTTATTATTAAAAGTTTGTAAAATCTGTCTGGGAAGTTGAGAAATTTCATTTTCTGAAAAATTAAGAAATTTTCCGTCTTGGAAAAATATTTGGAAATATTAATTTTCTGTGAAACTCCGTAGACAATTAATTATTCAGGTTATTCGGAAATTTGAGTTTTTCGAAAGATTGAGATATTCAAGTTTTTCGAGAAATTCAAAATTTGAAAATTCCAAGGTTATTTTCAAATTTGGAGACTTTGTGTTCGCCAGAATAATTCAAAACTATTATTGAACTATTAGAGTGATCAATCTAAAAATTCTAGATGTCTCAGAAAATTAGAAGAATATTCGAGTTTCTGAGAAAATTTTAGTATTTCGAGTCTTAGAGAGATTTGAAGATTGTAAGTTTTCTAGAACTTCTTAAAAATTTAGTCTTTCCAAATAGCAACTGAACATTTCAAGTTGTTCCAAATGTTGAGAATACTCAATCTTTTGGATAATTTTGGAATTTTATACTGTGAGTTTTCCGGATATTTTCGAAAATGTTAGTATTTCGGAAAATACCTATACACTAGAACATTTGCAGTTTTTCGAAAATTTTTGAAATTCCGATTTTTTTGGAAAATTTGAAAACGTTGAACATCTCGAATGATAGAAATTTGTTGTGTCTGTTGAGAAAATGACAAAATTTGAGTTTTCCGAAAAATTGAGTAATTTTACTCCATGAAATTTGAAGATATTTGAGTTTGTCCAAAAATTCAGAAGTTTCCTGCAGTTTTCCCATGAAATTTGAAATTATAGAGATTTCAAGTAATTCGCAACATCATTCGATTTTGAATTCATGACTCAAATTTTAATTTTTCGAGAAAATAGTGATTTTTAACATTTTTCCCAGAAAATTTTTGAAATGTTGCGTTTTCAACAAAACTTGAAAAGTTGGGGTGTTTCAAAAGATTTAAAAAATGTAAGTTTTTTGAAAATTTTAGAACATTATCAGTATTTTGGAACATTACATAATTTCAAACGTTCCGATCATTCGGAAATAGTAATGTATGCCGAAATTTCTGAAATATTTTTCAATATGCCAAATTTGTCGAGAAATAAAAATTTTACAAGTTCGTCAGAAAATTCGAAAATTTGAATTTTTGGGAAATTTGTAGAATGCCAGAAGATTCAATGATTTTGAGTATTTTCAAAATTTTGAGATTTCGGATTGTTGAAAGTCCGAAAATGTTGGGTTTATTATTAAAATTTTGAAATCATTTGCCCCCCTCCTTCCCCCGGGACCAAATTCTTGGCTACGGCCCTGAATATACTCAAACTGTGTGCCAGTACACAATGTTAAAACATGTTACTTTTATGGTAAAAACCATGAAAAATGTTCATACTACCTAGAACTAGTATAATATTAACAAATAAAGGGTGTATAAACCTTTTTTTTTTCAAATTATTTGAAGAGTTTCTATAGTGTTCCTTTCAAGTGTCCCTTTCGTGTTATAAAAGGACGCAAGGGAACCTCCCTTTGCGTTCCCCCGCGTTCCTCCTGATCCGTCAGGGATTGCGTGTTTAAATTTTGAATTTGTTGGAAATTGCATGCAAGGTCAATACGCATATCATCCCTACAACTACGCGTGTGATATATTGTATTATTTATTTTGTTATGAAGAATTCCGAATCTAATTAATCTTATTTTGCACGAGATAATTGAAAAAAAATAGAGCATTCGATGTAGAAAATGTGATGATTATCGTAGCTTGGACCTCGGTTGCAACAATATCCGTCAGGAAAGAAATGAAATCGTACCCAACCGTAAATGTCATTGCTCTAAGTGACGGTGTTTTAGGGAATGGCAGTGGAATACCCTATCTGTTTTTAACTCCTCTAGATTTCACAGCCAAGGATTTATCGGTAAGAACAAGAGATATCAATATCTATAATATCTCTGTTGATAATAATGTGATAAGGTTGACATTTATGATTGGTGGTCAAGTTATTATCTCATCTCCATATTTATTGTATCCACCAAAAGATCACATTCACATCAAATTTAATAATTGTTGAACGTTCGAATGTAAAACGAGTGCATAGAAATATCAAAAACTGGGTTTTTTCAAAGGCATTATTTTATCTTTAACGTAATTATTTTTCTGAAGAATTGTTCTTTCATAAACATTTTGATTGAAAATTTCCCTCATAATTTCGATTCTCATAAAAATTTCAAAAACTTATAAGGTTTTCAAATTCCTTATAAGATTTTCTATTCTTATGAGGTTAACTTTGTATAAACCTTATAAGGTTCACGATTGTTATAAGGTTGATCTTATAAAAACCTCATAAGAAAATCACCGTATAAGTATTTTTCATATTACAGTAAGGTTTTTATAAGGTTAATCTTATAAGAATCGTGACTCTTATGAGGTTGACCTGATAAGAATAGAAAATCTTATGAGGAATTTGGAAATTTAAAAAATTTTTGCAGGCATTTATTATGTAAATGTGTAAGATTTCAAGAGATAAAAAAAAGTACAGGGGACTTTCGTTGAGCTGAACTCGGGAAAAGTCCCTACCACTGCTTCAGCCAAAATAGATATTTTTTTATCAGTGCCCTGAGGCGTGACTTTTCGGGCCGAGGCGATGTATGAAGCTGAACCTCGACCCAAGGCGCAGCCGAGGTTTGAAAAAAGTCACGCCCAGGTCCGAGGTGCTAACATCATTTTTTGCAAAACACGCACTGCATAGAGAGGCTTCCAGCACCTGAAAGAGCGTATTGCATGAGGGAAGATTTACGACATGGTGCACCGCGAACCTAATAAAAAAGTAGGACTTGGTGAACATATTGTTCCTGTTTTCAGCGGACTTGAGAAACAAAAGTAAGAACTGAGGAATGACAATAGGTACAATATCGAATCACCGGTCAGTCGTAAATGGACGTCCTCAACGCGCTGTTTCAAGAGCTCGAAGCATCTACTTAATGCGTGTTTTGCAAAAAAAGATTTCTCAAAGTAATCGCTTACTGGCTGTCACTTCGAAAAAAGAGTGCAAAATAATACCGTTCTGCTCCAATCACGTTTATCGGATCGGTCTTATCCGCTTGAGAGTAGTGGGGGGAACAGGAGAAGCTGCAGTTGAGCTAAAATCGAGCAGAAATCTTTCAGGTAAACAGAATTTCAGGTATTCGAGAGTTCAGCTGAATGGAAGTCTTCTGTAAATATACCTAACAGAATTTTTGACATTGATTCAAGTGTTGTAAGAATTTTTTACCACGTGTGTGTTTTTCGCGTCTTTTGATACCTGCGGAGCGGTCCTAAAATTACGTTTTTCGAGCAATGCTTGTGCCATGGGACAAAAAACCTACTTTTGAGCCCTAGGGCACAATTTTGAATATTAAATTTTACCCCCGACAAGCCTGTAACGACCCTGAAACGCCACCTAAAAAGTGAGGGTTATGTATCACTTTACCAGTCCAGTCACGTAATTAGTTCCGAGACTTCCGAGCGCCACTGCCCCCTTGCGTAATTAGTTCCGACGACCGCCGCCTGATAACGCATAATGCACGTGGCGGCCGTTCGGAACTAATTACGTGACTGGACTGGTAAAGTGCTACATAACCCTCACTTTTTAGGTGGCGTTTCAGGGTCGTTACAGGCTTGTTGCGGGTAAAATATCGTACATTACTCGCAGTGCAAGGTGTGCCACTACGGGAGAGTTCCTTTGCAATACTCGTCTCCGAGACGAGTAAGTTCGGAGTAAGTTCGAGTAAGTTCGGTAAGTTCGGAGACGAGTCGCGAAGAAATTCCTATTGCGAAGAAATTCTCCCGTGATGGTACCTCTTACACTATTATTATTATTATTTTTTTAAATTGGTTCTCGGCGCTTAGTGCACTTCAGTGCTATTCGGCTATCCCACTATAACTTCCGCCACGCTTTATTTCTGACTCTAAAATTTCTGGCACTCTGAACGACTTCAGTATTTAACTCGACTTGGGAAATCTATGTCCCACCATCGACCCGGAGGGGAAAACCATAAAAAACCCCGCGGCGAATTCGTCGTACCTTTCTGTTGCCACAACCATGGTGTTTCCACCATCAACAGGAGGATTCGATTTTCATCCTAAAAGCCACCGTCTTTTTGCTTCACTCGAGACTTCGCTAGCGGTCACCCATCCAAGTACTTGAATAAGTCACCGCCGATTGACTTTAACGATCAAACGGCGATCTCGAGTGACCCAACACAACGGGGCCTCTTCACTACTAGTAGTGTAATATACTGCGTTAAATTCTATTTAAAATTTTAAACCTACGGTTATCATTTTTTGCCTGCTACGAATTGAAAGTAGGTTTTTTTTTCCCTCATCGCAAGCATCACTTGAAAAACGGAACTTTAGGACCGCTCCTCCAGGTATTAAAATAACGCTCAAGACATACAATTGTGGTAAAAAATACCGTTCGTACCAAGGGGCAAAAGTTGGACTTCTACTCGATCGATGTATTGGCCACTCGTACCAATACATCGATCTCGTGCAAAAGTCCAACTTCTGCCCCTTGGTGCGAAATATACTATCCACAAAAAAATACTTTAAAAAGTAAAAAAGGTTGTCGGGCAATACAGGATGGAAACAATTCTATTGTTGAAAATTACAAAAAATACTTATATTAACCCAGTTCAACCGTCGGTCAGATTTAAATCACATATCCAATTAGTCCCGTACAAAAAAGTAACAAAAAGCCCCGACAAACCGTTTATCTTCATGTTTTCATACTTTTTAGACGATATACATACAAGTCGAACATTACCTTGTTCATCAGTAATGTAAGCTGATCGGATTTCACAATATTGTATCAAACTTTTTGAGTTTCGGCATGCTAATAAAAAGTGGTTTTTCGGGGCTTTTTGTTACTTTTTTGTATGGGAGTAATTGGATATGTGATTTAAATCTGACCGACGGTTGAATTGTGTTGATATCAGTATTTTTTGTAATTTTCGAAAATAGAATTGTTTTCATCCTATATTGCCCGACCTTTTTTACTTTTAAAAGTATTATTTTGTGGATATCACTTTTTTATGTAACATTTTCGTGCGATATTTTATTCAATCACAAATTCATCAATTTTTGATTGATTGGAAATTTTTAACTCCTGAATTTGTATCATAAAATTGAAAAACAAGAAACTTGACATTCCATGAGTTTGATTCGTACAACGTCTCTAAATGTACATTATAAAGTTTATATGTGTAGAATTTATGAATCTGCCGACCAAATTTGTAATAGAGATCCATGAGTTATAAATTTCAAAGTACAGTGTTTAGAAAAAAATATACCGTGGAAAACGAAAATTTTATAATTAGAAATTTGTGTATAAATCGAAGTAAATTTTCAACTGTGTATTATAAAATTCAAAAATTTTCAATGTTAGATGAAGTTCCAAAACTTGAGTTGTAGGTATCCAATCTTTTTTATTTCGAAATTTTCCACATTTTTTCGAGTAGAATATTACGTCAAATAATTAAGAAATGAACATTATTTACTGTTTGAATTCATTCATACATGTTACTTGATTTTCTAAAAAACTATTCATTTGTATTAAATGCTCCGCATTCCACTTTTTTCGCGTCCAAACTCGTAAAATACCATGCTTTTTATTATCTTGATTATTTCGAAACTGGTAAAGTTTCCACTTTTTCGCTTCAAAAACTTTGCACAATATTTATATTTCAATTGACAGATAAAATATAATTTCTTTGAAGCTAATTTTTCATATAACATGTTTTCACCATGAAATCAAGCAATATTATTTGCAACTCCTGGAAAACCCGAAATATTCGAAAAATGTGTAGTCAAAATATGATTGATAATACATAATATAATAATATGTAACTTATAATAATAGAATGTACAGCGAAATTATGTATTTTCTAAGAAAAATGTCGATATAATCAGATTCATTCAGAGATCAAAAATCGTTTTAAATTATAGCAATTAAAAATTGCGTTTTTTGCATATATTATTTTTTCAAATATTTTTGGCATACATTTTTAAACACTCTCAAATTTCGATTCGTTATTTTTAATATTCCCTCCAAAAAGACTCGTAAGTTCAAAATTATAGTATAGTACATTACTAGGACGGTAAAATATTTTTCACGAGTGTGAAGGTTGTAGTTCGAGGCGAAGCCGAGGAATACAATCACACGAGTGAGAAAATGTTTTTTTGTCTGAGTAATGTACGATACATTACATTACGAGGACGGTAGAAACGTTTTCGTACCGTAAAAGGGTACGGTAAAGTAGTCTTTACCGTACTAGTAATGTAAAAATACTTCAATCTCTGAATAAAAATATTTATTTGTCAATATCAGTCATTTTTCATGACAGACATTTTTAGAATAATCCCGAATGCTTGAAGCGTTGAAAATTTATTGATTATAAAAAAGTATTATTTTTTTTATAAAGAATCAGTAAAGTATACTTTATTGGTCGGAACCCGCAAGTAAAGCTAGGTTATAGTTTTTTAACATTGCGGGCCTCTTGCCTAGTTCCTGTGGCACGAAGATCAATTATTATGAATATTATTCGAAAAAACCCAACTGTCATTCACCTGTCATAACAACGATTCGCTGCCAACAATGAACAAACGTTCTCGTATGACAGGTGGATGACAATTTGTTGTCGTTTTGCTCGTCCCCCGACTCGAAAGTCCCGAGCAGTTCCGAGACACTTAAGTCCACTTGTGTCCACTCATGTCCACTTGTGTCCTCTCATGTCCACTCATGTTCACTCATGTCCACGGGAAAATGGCCGACCTCGCTGTGAATCACGACCGTGTTTGGTCAACGCCGCTCGAGAGAGCGTTGGCATTGGTTTCACCCACACGTTTACCTATGCGTGCGTAATCTTTCGGGAAAAGAAAAGGGTTGAATTTCTTGTCTGCCTGTATTGCTCGACAACAAATTCTAACGAATTTTTCGATTATTTATGCGCATTTTCTTTCTAACTGAACTCGTTAACGATATACATACGAGTCTCAACACCTTAAATTTTCGAAGTCTATATTGAAAGATTAAATTAACGTTTTCAATTACCAAAACATCGCCTGCATCTCCTTCAAATTATTTCACATAAAATAATCAACACTTACGAGCAGATTGTTTTTCACCTGATCATACATGGGCGCGAAAGAATGGGTCTTGAGAATTTCAACATCTTTCTTGAAGATCGACTGGTAGAAAATAAAAATATTTGTAATTCTACAGAAGGACGATCGCGCGACACTCTTAATGACTTTAGCCCAAGGTGATTATTGTAATTCAGAAGGTTACGACCCTATGGACCCGCGATGCGCTCGAGTCATAATTTCCGGAAAAATCAAACCGGTTATCAAATTGGTGATAATAGTACATTTCACAACGAGCATGCATGGGAAATTCGATATTTGATGTATGTGGAGCATATAGCGAATTTGGGCGATTACACGTTGTTTTTTTCCTCACTGCTAGGTGTTAAGAAAAGTAACCTATAGTACATAGTTAGGTTACTTTCCTAACACCTAGCAGTGAGGAAAAAACACTAACGTGTAATTGGTCGAATTCGCCATACTCTACAAACGTCGAATATAGAATTTTCCTTGCGCAAGTTGTGAAGAAGACTTACTCGACGCAGAAAATGAACTTTTTTCTCTTTTTCCTCAGATAAAAAATAACACCGCGGAGCATTCAACCGCGGCTGACGCAATGTTCGGCCGGCATCCATGGTTAGCCCACATGCCACCAGGTAATTTTGTCTATTCAAAATATTAATCATCTGAAGATGTTACATACTCTAGATGATTAGATAAAAAAAAGCATGGAATTTAATTTGCAGATCACCGTTTTTACCTCGCCAAATTGAAGATGTTGTCGATAGTGGTTTTGGACACTTTTGGTGGTCCGAAATCAGTAAGTGTTGAAGATTACTTAAATCCGCCGCCGACTTGTAACGCAACCGCCGAGTTATTGCATCGACGAGTCGATTCAGTTCGCTTCCAAAATCAACTTGAAGAGAGTGCCAAGAGCTATGAGACCAACTTGTTGCAGCCCACCGTTGTAAGACTTGTATGAAATGTGTCCAAAATTACAATTACCTCAAGTAATATACCCTAATATAATTACGAAATTATGCCAATTTTTTTAATGCATTATAATATAAATAATAATGAAGTAATTGATATTTCCCAAAAATTAATAAAATGCCTGTAGAGTTGATATATGTATCAGTTCTATTAACACTAGGTTGACATTAGGGGATTAAAAGTTAGGCATATTTTATTGCAGATTAAACCCTGATGAATAAAAAATGGAGTATAAAAATTACTGCTTGAACCATTTACTTCTTATAAATGCGCCAAGAAATTGAACATCGCAATCGATGGAATTTGGATGAAAATTTATAGGGAAAGTTGATAGGCGTGACATATTATCTTTATAAAAATGCCAGTTTTCAAATTTAGTCGAGTGAGGCTTTTCATTCTTCGCACCTGTAAGTCAGCACCAGCATATACACTCCACATTTGGCACAAATCAACTTGGAACAAAAAATGGCCTCATTTTCATGACTACTGGAGCAAGCACATTCATTAACTCGGAAAAAGGTGATAACAAATCGGTCGCAATTCTTCGACCGACTGTTCCAATGGGTTGGTGTCGAACATACGGATGCATCCGTAATCAAGTTGTCGTAAACGTTTATTGCACGCAAGCACGTGTTTGCATTAAATTGGTGCAAATTCTGTGCAAACTGTTCCATCAGAGCATTTCTAAATGTTTCAGAGTTTAAAACTATAGCACTCAAAAATAAGTGTGATAATCAATTAGATCCAAATTCCTGAACTCGTGAATCAAAATGAAAAACAATGGAAAATCGAAAAGCTTGAATACGATTTAAAATACGAGTGAATGAAAAATGTTTTTCACCTAATAGCTATAGACAATGCTAGACTGCAACTATGTGTGTGTCCAATTAATTCTCACCTCATGGGGAAGATGCGTGACTAATCTTTTCATACGTTTTGACGGACGTTAAAACGTACGAATTTTTGAATCCATTGCGTGTCGTATACTTTCTGGTGGAGTTTTGTCATCTTTAATAATAGCCCCTAATACGTCTTCCAGCAGATAAGGATCCAGAAGCCCTCGTAAGTAGCAGTGAGAGAGAATGAGATAGAACGGTTCTCAATTATCTCCCATTTCGTACTCATTCTCTCTTTTCTGTTTTTGGACTAAAATTAATTGTTTTTCGGTTTAAAAAATATGGACAAATTATTTTATTAACTGTCGTAAATCATACTCAGTCATCTAATTATACTAATTTTGTGGTTTAATTAAATATTTATGATTTTCAATAATTATGAATATTCAAAATTTTTGCGAAATTAACATGTTTGAATGATTGAATATGCTATATGATGGTTTATAAAATATCGTTTTATTATTTTTCTAATCGAAAAATGAGTTATTTTAGACAAAAAATGAAAAAGAGAGAATGAGAACGAAATAGGAGAGAACTGAGAACCATTCGATCTCATTCTCTCTCACCGCGACTTACAAGGGAGATGAGACTGATATCCTGACGGTACTGCAGTCTATCGGTCTCTGTTTTTTTCAACAGTTTTCAACGGCTCATCGGTTAATTTTAAAAATTATACAAGATTTCTTGACTTGCACAATTTTTTCTTTGAGAGACGTGTATCCGCAGCTAATATTAATTCATTTTCCTCCATTTTGAAGGTTAAACTTTGTAAAAGTTACAAAATACAAGAGCTTGCGAGTTTTTTGCCGCAATCCATCTCCCCAGCGTACATGTAACCGCAATTTAATCCACGATTTGATTTGAACAAACTCAACTGTTTGGTATACGCGTATATCCAGACTATTTACGTACTATTGGCAACAATTGGCAAACTTTCTGTAAACAATTTTGTGTGTTATGTGCTCGTTATGGACTGTGAACCATCGCTTTTTTCATTTTAAAATCGCTTTATTATTATATCTTTGGTGTTCATACAGGGTTGCATTTACACGAGTTTTTACATGTGTGGCGTGGAACGAAGAAACCTACCTTACAGCACCTTTTTGCTTTTCGAGAAATTCGTGTTTTTATGGTTAGGGTCCCTGGGAATATTTTAAGCATGTATAAAGCTTTCCCTCTGAGGATTTCCCCTACCCCGGAAACGCGTTCACACCTTTAAGAATGAAGCGTGAAAAATTCGGGAAAAAGGCTTCACGCTGTGACCTTTCATCCAATAGGCCCCTTCCGGGAAAAACCCGGCGGGTCGGCGGCGACCCCTAAGTGGAAGGAGTAAACTGTTTCCCCTGATCCGCTACTCTTAACAAATTAACGTCGAATAAATGGCGTTATATCTCGTTCACTTCAAATCGAACAGGTTTGAGAATAGGCTCATTCGATCGGGCATAATTTCGTTATGCAGCATCATTGAAAACCTCATTTCCGATTTTTGGTGCTGTAAGGTAGGTTTCTTCGTTCCACGCCACATATATGCATCTAGTTATTAGATAGTAACTTTAATCATATAATATTATATGATTAAAGTTGCTGATGACCCTGACGGATCAGAAGGAACGCGGGGGAACGCAAAGGGACGATCCCTTGCGTCCCTTTATAACACGAAAGAGACATTAGAAAGAAACACTATATAAACTCTTAAAATAATTTGAAAATAAGGTTTATACACCTATTATTTGTTAATATTATACTGGTTATAGGTAGTATGAACATTTTTCATCGTTTTTACCATAAAAGTAACATGTTTTTACATTGTGTACTGGCACACAGTTTAAGTATATTCAGGACCGTAGCCAAGAATTCGGTCCCGGGGGGGAGGAGGGGGGGGGGAGGGCAAATGACTTTGAAATTTTAATAATTAAACCAACATTTTCTGATTTTCATAAATTCGAAATCTCAAAATTTTAAAAATACTCAAAATCATCGAATCTTTTGACATACTTCAAATTTCCGGAAAAATCAAATACTTGAATTTTCTGACAAACTTGAAAAATTTCAAATATTGGAAAATATTTTAGATATTCCGGCATAAATTACTATTTCCAAATGATCGGAAAGTTAGAAGTCATGTTATGTTCCAAAATGCTGACAATGTTCAAAAATTGCCAAAAAACCTACATTTTTGTAATCTTTCGAAAAACTTCAAATTTCCAAGTTTTGTTGAAAAACTCATAATTCTGAAAATTTTCGAAAAACTAGAATTATTGTGGAATTTTCAAAATTTTCCGGGAAAAATATTGAAAATCACAATTTGTCCGAAAAATTGAAATTTAAGTCATGAGTTCAGAATCACATGATTGTGCGAATTATTTAAAATCTCTGTAATTTCGAATTTTATTAAAAAACTGCAGGAAACTTCTGAATTTTCGAACAAACTCAAATAACTTCAAATTTCATGGAATGAAAATTGCTCAGTTTTCCAGAAAACTCAAATTTTATTAATTTCTCAACAGACACAACAAATTCCTATCATTCGAGATATTTAACGTTTCCAAATTTTCCAAAAAAATCGGAATTTCAAAAATTTTCGAAAAACTGTAAATGTTTCAGTGTATAGGTATTTTCCGAAATACTAACATTTTCGGAAATTTCTGGAAAACTCACAGTCTAAGGTCTTTTGAAAGACAGGGAATTAAAAGTTCCATCGGGAAACTCAAAATAAACATTTTTTAATTTTTCGAAAAAATGTAAATTCCAAAATTATCCAAAAGATTGAGTATTCTCAAATTTTTGAACAACTTGAAATGTAAAGTTGTTATTTGGGAATATTCAATTTTTGAAAAGTTCTGAAAAATTTACAATCTTCCAATCTCTTTAAAACTCGGAATTGTAAAATTTTCTGAGAAACTCGAATATTCTTCTTATTTTCTGAGACATCTAGAATTTTTATATTAATTACTCCAATAGTTTAATTATAGTTTCAAATTATTCTTGCTAACACAAAGTCTCCAAATTCGACAAAAAACCTCGGAATTGTCAAATTTTTAATTTCTCAAAAAACTTGATTATCTCAATCTTTCGAAAAACTCGAAATTTTCGAATAACCTGGATAATTGATCGTCTTCGAAGTTTCGAAGAAAGTTAATATTTCCGAATATTTTTTCAAGACTGAAAATTTCTTAATTTTTTAGAGAATGCAATTTTCCGAATTTCTAGACAGATTCGATGAACTTTTAAAAATAACTAGTGATTTGGAACATCAACATTTTTTAACTTTTCGAAAAAATGCATATTTCAAAAATATTTTGCAAACACAGGATTCTCATATTTTCGAAAAACTTCGAATGTTATGTTGGGAGATACTAACATTAACGTTTTCCTAAATTAACAAACAATTAGAATGTTGAAAAATTTTTGTAGAATCTTTGAATCTTTCGAAAAACTTACTGGAATTTAAAAATTTTTCCAGAAAACTCCAAATTGCGAAATTTTTTGGGGAACTCAGACATTTCCTCAATTTTGTATGACAACAAAAATTTTTAAAGTGTTTGAATAACTCGAATTGTTCAAATGTTTCAGAATACCAGAATTTGCGAATTCCCTGGAAAATAAATATTTTCAAAATATGTTTCTTAACCTCACAATTACCAGAAAACAGACATCCTGGAAATTTTGAGTATCCAAAAATCAAACACTTTTTGATTTGCAAAAAAAGTTATCATTTTATAATGTTTTTTTAAACAAAATTTCCGAATTTTCTAAAATCTCAAAATCCACAAATGTTCCAGAAGACGAACAAATTCAACAAATTTCAAAAACCTTCAAATAAAAATGAAGGACTCATAAATTATAAAAATTATATCGCGTACTTCCAAAACACTCCATTCACATTTTCAACTAACTACGCTCTTGGACAGAGCATTCAAACGTATGTCCTTCTCACGCAAGCGCAATATTCCCAGTATTGGCTGAATTCCCGCATTTCTTCAGGAATATTTAGCACGTTTAAATATGTCTATTGCACGAAAGAAACATTTTAATAAATTAATCGTACACTATTGTTGGGGAAAAATACTTATTTGAGCTGTAACTTCTTCAAAAACACTCATTTTTCTGCTTTTTACAAGCGTCCCTTCCGTGTTATAATAGGACGTAAGGGAACGCAAGAGGACGTCCCTTCGGATCCGTCAGGGGAATAGTAATTGATTAGAATTCATAGGAATTCTTCGGAGTCAATGGGAATTGGTGGAAACCCTCGTAAGTTGCGGTGAGAGAGAATGAGATCGGATGGTTCTGAGTTCTCTACCATTTCGTACTGATTCTCTCTTTTCCCTTTTTTGACCATAATAACTCATTTTTAGACTTGAAAACAACAAAATAATCTTATATCGAGCATCACATATCATATTTGATCATTTTAACATGTTAATTTCGCAATAAATTTGAATATTTATACACATTGATAGTCATAAATTTTTAATTAAATCACAAAATAAGCATATTTTGATGACTGAGTATGATTAATGACAGTAAAGAAAATAATTTGGTGATATTTTTCGAGTCGAAGAACAATTAATTTTAGTCTAAAAACGGAAAAGAGAGAACCCATGAAAAACTATAAAAAAGTAAAAAAGAAGTTGGCGGGTTTACGTTTAAAAAAAATGTTTGGTTCTACATAGCCTTCCTATTGAAAAAACCCCATGTCGCGAAAAATACAAAAATATTGTTCAACAAAAAGCAGTAATACCCGAATATGGTAGGCTTTCTCATAAATGAGCAAACTTTCCTGAGACTATCAAAGAAAAGATATGATATAAGGCCCGAAAACCCGCTTTCGCTTTTATTATTTTCTGTGCATAAATTTCCATCAGTTCACATTGATATCAATGCACAATAATATGAAAATCGATACGAATTCATACAAATATTTGTTTAAATTCGTATCGATTTCCATCAGTTTCCGTCATTCCCTATAGACTTATATCGATTCCCATCACCCATAGATTTCCATCAATTCTCATCGATTTCCATATATAATATTATGTTCTCATTGACTCCTATCCCATTCATTTCGATCAATTTCCATAGATTCTCATTAATTTCTATTGATTTCCATCGATTTCTATTACTTGAATTACTATGAAGTAATATTGATGGCCATCAGTTTTCATCAATTCATATCAATTCTCTTCGATTTCTGTAGATTATTACCGGATTCCATTCATTCCCATAGGTTCCCATCAATTCCCGTCGATTTTAATCAATTCCCATTCACTTCCATTCTAATATATTATTTCTATCAATTCACATACATTTCCATCAATTAATATACAGTCCCACCCATTTTTATCAATTCCTATCTATTTCCATCGATTACCATCAATTCCCAAAAATAATTTCCACCGATTCTAATCAATGCCCATTGATTTCCATTAATTCCCATGCAATAATGTCCATGAATTCTCATTAATACCTATTGATTTTCATAGATTCCTGTTAATCTTCATCGATTTTCATCTATTCCCATCGATTTCCATCAGTTTTTATAGATTTCTCTGAATTTACATCGATTTCTACCTATTTTCTAGTGTTGAGAGTTAATTACAACTACTTGAGAATTATGTTCAATCAGCCGAAATGTCAAAACGCATTTATTTTCTCGCTCAGCCCATTACAAAATTTTTTAAATGAGCAGGGCTCACTTTCGCCCGCCGCCCCCGTACTACAACTGTTCCGGGCGTGTTTTTAACACTTCCGCTGTCAGTGTCGCTCTCCGCCCTGCTGCCCTGTTCAAAAACACTTTTCCCATCACATTCACTGTCTTTTCCATCACATTCGTTGTCCGAACCGGAGCCGGTGCCCCCGTCGTTCGCTTTCCAAATTTTCAGCTGGCTCACGTGAGCTGTCGTAGCTAACCGCTTTTTGTTTTTATTATATTGCAAACTTATTTGCAAACTCGAGATCGCGTACGTATCACACGGTAATACTTTGAAAACTACAAATGGTCCCTTAAATTTTGATTGCAATTTGGTGGACTCGCCTTTTGCCACCGGATTGCTTTGCATAAATACAATATTGCCAACGTAGTACCGTACATTTTTTAAACGCGTTGCGTCATATCGCGGTTTGTAATTTTTTTGCTCGCGTTCGATGTGGTCGCGAACCTCGGCTTGCTACTCCCACGGCAGTCTGTACTTTCCATTGACCAAGGTCACGGATCGCGAGTTTCCCTCCCCGTACCTCGGAATATAACCATACAAGGTTTCGAATGGTGAACAACCTTTTGCCGCCGAAACCGATGTGATCAAATCACGCTCTATTTCCCCGAAAGAAAGATCCCATCTCGCAGCATCCCCCCCCTCCCCGCGTTGCTCGCATCATGAGCAGTAGAGTGCCGTTCATTCGCTCAATCTGACCGTTTGCCTGAGGATGGCGACTCGAGTTCAGGACGTGTTTTATTACGTTCTGAGTAACGAAATCCTTGAATGCCCGGGATGTAGACGCGGTTCCCCTGTCAGAAACTATGCGTACCGGTGCACTAAACCTTTCTACAAACCGTTTTAAACGCCCCACTGTGACGGCCGTACCCGTGTTTTTCACTATCTCGAGAACAACAAACTTGGTCAAGTTGTCAATCATCCCCAGGATGTACTTGTTGCCCCGCGTGCTTGTGACAAAAAAGCCGACATGATTTACGTGCACTGTTTCGAACGGACGTTTCCCTGGCGGTATAGGGTGCAACTCCCCTTCTTGACGCCCGGGTTTTTCCTTTCGCAAGGGTGCATTCTAAACACATCTTAACGTGGTACTTGAAGTACCTTTTCATGCGTGAGAAATAATAAAATTCGCGAATCTGGTCTAACGTCCGTTCGACACTCCCGTGCCCACTGAAATCATGATACCGCAAAACAACCGCCTTCCTCATGGCCCGTGGCACCACATAAAGAAAACTACTGCGCTGAAACAATAAAACTTCGTCCTACCGAGTTTCGACAGCAAAACCCGAAATACCATCGTCCAGATCGTCTGGATCATTGACGGGTGTCCGCGAAAGCGCGTCTACATGTCCCATCTTGTCGCCGCTGCGATGACGGAGCTCGAAGTCGTATTCGGCTATCGTCCCGAACAGCGAACAATCTGTGGAAATGGAGTCTTTTCCGCGTTCATGTAGACCAGAGCCTTGCAATCCGTCACGATCACAAACTTAATACCGATAAGAAATTGCTGGAGCCGAGTAACTGACCAAACTATAGCCATCAGTTCCAGCTTACTGGAGTGGTACGCGGCTTCAACTTCGGACGTCCTTCTGCCGACCGCGTAAACGAGATTCAGCTTTTCCGGAGTGCCCTGTAAAAGCTTATCTCCAATCCACCGCGAAAATGCGACCGTGTGCAGCTCTTCGACTGGTGCGTTCGGATCATAAAACTGCAATAACGGCTTCCCGGCCAATTTTTCCTTCAGCTCGACGAAACTCCTCTCCTGGTCTGGCCCCCAAACAAGATTTCCGGAATCCCCTCCCCCCCGGACTTCGATTTGGTCAAAATCGTTAAAGGATCCGATATCAGAACAAAACCCGGAAAAAAAAGACGGAAGAACCCCACCATTCCTAAAAACCGACGGACTTCATGGGCGTTTTTCGGCCTTGCGAACGCGATAACAGCCCTAGTTTTTCCTTCACTAGGGCGAATTCCGCCGTTACCGACAATGTAACCTAAAAAGTCAACGGACTTCATTCTAAATCTGCACTTTTTGAGATTCAGGGTGAGTCCAGCATCTTTCAAAAGCCCTAGCACAAGTACCAACCTCCGCAACATGTCCTCCCACGATACCGCTATGATACAGGTATCATGAAAAAAATTAAAGACGACTTCCCCATGCGATCCACCTAGCATGCTTTTCATTAATTTTGCGAAATAAAACGGGACATTTGACAGTCCAAAGTTAACACGCTCGAACTGCCCGGTTTGGTTTTCTGTGATGTAAGCCGTTTTGGCATTTGCTTCCTCAGCCAGCGGTATTTGGAGAAATCCGCTTGCTAGGTCGAGCGTTGTGAAGATGACCGCGCCATTTAAAATCTCAAGAGCGTCGTCAAAATTTGGCATGAATAATTCATTTTCACGGTCTTTAAGTTAAAACCGCGATAATAAACATCCATCCTACCAGTACCGTCTTTTTTCCTCACCAAAAACGCGGGACTAGCGAACGGTTGTTTCCTTCATGATACCGGTTCGTTTGTACTCGATCACGATTTCGTCGAGCTCTGCCTTATCTTTTGCGTTTATCCGATACACTCTGGATGTTACAGTCGTGCTCCCGGGCTCGATCTAGATGTCCATCGCGATCCGATCTGTTTTCCCCAGCTCGTCCAATGACTTCGCTACACAAACACGGTAATCGTTGAGGATATCGACGAGCTCCCGTTTCTGCTCGACCGCTACGCCACCCCCGACGGTTACCTCGTTTTCGTTAACCGGCTCCCACCGCGGACTGACACCCTCAACGCGCTCGACTATAAACACCGACTTCCCCAGGCTCTCCCCCATCCCGAATACTCTCGGACTCTAATCTAGATTGACGTAGGGTACCGATGCTTCGCGACCACAAACAACAACGTCAACTAAATTCACCGAATTTCCTTCCACTTCGGTACGGTGCCTGGCTCAAATATCCCCAGAAGCGTCAATCTCGAACTCAGGCGTCAACTTGAACGGAATATCTTCTGCCTCTCGAAATTTAAGCGAACCACCCACCTTTGCGAACGCGACATCAGATAGTTCTGTGAAACTCCGGCCTATCATAAGCTCAAATGACTGCACATCGTCCGGCATGACACGAAAGGTAACTGTTCGCGGTCCTACTTTATCGACCGGCAGCGCCCCCTCGACCGTCCCCAGCGATTTCACAACGTTACCTACTGAACCAAAGCCCCTCAATTCAACGCACTCCGAGCCGATGAAGAAACCCGCCGCGATCGCTATCCCTAATTTGATCGTGCACACGGAACTCCCGGTATCGATAAAGGCTTCAAATGATTTGTCATTAACTAAAACCCGCTTGATAAATTTCTGAATCGACTTGTCGCGATTTAACGGTCGACCATGTTTACTCTGTTTTCAATAATCCTAATTTAAAAACGCTCGCATTTGTTCGCTTTATGACCAGCTTGTCCGCAAACGTAACATTTAATTTCACGCAGAGAATCCGTGCACGATCTTCTCAATTGTCCGAATTTCCTGCAATTAAAACGCGTTATCCCTGCACTGACACTGGCACTGTTTCTAACCTGACTATTTAACGCTGCTGAAGTTTCCGCCAGGAGAGTGCGGCTGTTGCTTCGGTACCCGTAGCACATAATGCTCGCGGATCTTTTCAATTCCATCAAAAAACCTTTTTTTGCGTCATAAAATCGATGTGATCGTTTGGAGATCGCTTGGTGACCGTTTGGAAATCGCTTCGAGATCGAAGTGTGATTGAAAACGGTTACATGTCGCTCTAACCCCCTTCGCTAGGGGAGATTGACGAATAAGGTGAATTTACCAACTGAATACGTCGATTTGATGTTATAAA
This sequence comes from Platygaster equestris, assembly GCA_030522785.1. Classification (NCBI taxonomy): domain Eukaryota; kingdom Metazoa; phylum Arthropoda; class Insecta; order Hymenoptera; family Platygastridae; genus Platygaster; species Platygaster equestris. Next base: position 6,598 of record JAPYZK010000876.1, on the reverse strand, counting down.
ATAATTGAAGCGATTGAAAACATCAATTGTTGCTATTATATTGCTGAATTGTGATATCATTCTATGAGTGACATTTATTGTCTCCTCTCCACCCTATGTGGTTCGGTTTCGGGCCTGTCTCCTTTCGGATATCACCCATCAACGTACATATACGCGATCTCTACTTTCGCTACGCTATGCCTCGGGAGCTTGCTTAGGGAAAATCCAATACTGCCACTTCGGAATCGTGGAGGAGCAACTTAGTCGCCGGATTCCTTGAAGGCGTATCCGAAAATCTGCCACCAAGATATCCGACTCACGCGGGGTCCGGCGCGAACGGGGCTTCTATGCTTCCCATGTGAAGCACCCAGTGTTGTGAAAAGTAATAGAAGGTAAAAGGCTTGTGTCGCTTTTCCCAGACCTGACATCTTGCAAGTTCATGCAGAATGCCAGACCCACCCCAGTTCCGACGGCTGCCCCCTGCAGCCACTGAGGCTTGGAAAAGCCCGCACTTCTAAGAGTGCTACTCCGAGTCAAAGTCCCCGTCCGAAGACTGAAACTAAGTCTCCCATATTTGACCTGTAAGTAAATGTGATTAGAACATGCAATGCTATTCTAGCTGTAAGAGAAAATACGGTTAGTGACACTTGGGAAAGGTAAGTGACCTCAAGATCAGCTGCTGGCAGGCGTTCTCTCCCGTGCGAGCGCGATCTTTGCGAGCTCGACAAGTGCCGCGCAGCCTTCTTTCGACTCTACAATTTTCTTGGCTTACAGTGGCCAGACTGCCTCTTGGACAATCCGGTCAATCTGTCGCCTTCCCGCGTTGAAGAGGGGGCATTTGAGTAGGACATGCTCAGCCGTTTCCGATAATCCACATCCACAGACACTCTCCTCTGCCAGCTCAAAGGAGTTGAGCTTTGCATCAAAGTTCCCGTGGCCTGACAGGATCTGAGTTGTGAAGTGGTCTATGGTCACCTCAGAGTCGAGCCTGTTCTGCACGGTGGGGAAAAATGCTTGCGTGTGTTTGCCTTTGTCTGATGCCTGCCACTGTGCGTTCCACAATCTGATCGTCTTGTCCCTGATCCTTCTTTTCAAATCTTTTCGGTCCTCTCCAGCTTCTACGTTAATAAAGGTGACTTCTCTGTCCCTGCTGACGTTGTACATCGCAGCTCTCTCCTTGACTTTGATGGTGATTAGTGGAATCCCGGCTATCACACAGGCTGCGTCGTTGGAGATCGTCCTGTAAGCCCGTGTGACTGCTAGAAGTCCGCTTCGCTGAACGGACCTAAGTCCTCTCTCCTCTTGCGGTCCCACGAGGTCTGCCCAGCCTGTAGAGGCGTACGTTGTGATTGGGTCGAACACTCCTTTGTAGAGTGTTGTGAGGCATTTGGTTTGTAGTCCCCAAGTCTTTCCAGCCAGTCTTCTAAGTTTGCTGAAAATAGATGATGTCTTCTCCCTGAGAGCTCTGATGTGCGCCTCGATGCCCATTTTCTTGTCGAAGTGCACTCCCAGGTACCTAACGCTGTTTTTAAAAGAAATAGACTTATTGCCTAATTTCATAACTGGAGCTCTGTCCATCTTGGCCTTCTTTTGCGGTTTCGGCTTCCTGTCTGGTCTGCGGGTCTCCGGGCGGTTTCTGCTCTGAAAGTCAATTTTGAGGAAAATACCCTCCGTCTTGCTTGACGAGATTTCCAGCTTGGCTCCTTTGCTCCATTCGACGATAGTGTTGGTGGCTTCCTGTCCTCGAACTGCAAGTCCATCTCGCATGTTGGCTTCGATGATAGCGATGACGTCGTCTGCGTATGCTACAAACTTAATGCCTAAGTGGTTAAGTAGTTGGAGAAGACCGTCGACCTGAAGGTTCCAAATTGTTGGGCCCAAAACATAGCCCTGTGGGCAGCCTCGAGTGGCTTGCTTGCTCACGGATAAGTCGCCGATTTCAATCTTAGCGCACCTTCCGCGGAAGTAACTTTGGAGGACACTAAAAATATTGCACGGGCAACCGCGGTCCTTGAGGGCCTTCAAGACAAGCGGCCACCAGACGTTGTCAAAGGTTCCTGAGATGTCGTACAGAAGAGCGATCGCGTACTTGCTTTCACAGGTATCGATCAGTCTTCTTACCTCGACAATCGCGTCTTCAGTAGACCTGGAGGCCGAGAAGCCGTACTGTTGGTCCGAGATCTTTTCCGGTGTCATGACGTGCGTCTCGAGCCGCCGCTTGATCAGCTTCACAAAGACTTTGCCAAGAACTGAGAGAAGGCATATCGGCCGGTACGACTTGGGGTCTGTAGGAACTTTCTTGCCACTTTTGAGGAAGGTTCGGAGCAATCCCGTCTTCCACACGGCAAGAAAGAAGTGATATTCAAGGCAGCCATTGAAGAGTTTTTCGAGCTGTTCGTTTATCGCGGGATATGCCTTCTTTTCCATAAGGACAATTGTTTCATCGCTGAAAGTATTCTCATGGGCACGAAAACTGTCGCTTGTTTCAGCGTTTGTCACTAGAATTCTCTAGAGTTTAGGCGACAAGTCGCTGGGCATGAAAAGGTACCTTAAAGGTACAAACTCATGGGTCGCTGAAAAACGAACGACGTGCTACTTAGGCTGTTTTTGTTCGTATGATTCGGTTCCAGCGAAGAGAAAAGATACTTGGATTTCTCCAGTGACTATGAATACGTAAAGACGGGGCACCTTACGCGATTTCGTGGACAGACTCATTTGTGCCAATCCATGCTCATTCGTGCCCGCAGCGCCCATCCATGCAATGGTAGACTCAGATTTCTTGTTCGCCATTTGACACGGGCGTGCCCCGTCTTTACGCATCTATAGTCACTGATTTTTCCCAACTTATGAGCGACATATTAGTGACGTAACTCTTGTGCCTCGTAGATGGGCATATTTTCGTGATTATCGTAGAATTTGACAGGGCCGGATTTACCGTTCTTGCCGCCCCTGGGCAGTCACGATCTTGCCGCCCCCCTCCCCCTCACCCATCTTATCAAAGCTACAAATTTCTCGGGAAAAAACAAACAACGAATTCAACATCAGTTAACATCACTGTTTTATTTTTTTTACACAATATCTTATAGGAATATGATTGTTGGAAACTGAACGTACAAAAATACAATGCAAACACAATTATAAGGAACTGTGCATACAATATAAAATAAGTATACAAACACGGTAATCAGAAACTAGCAACTTTTCATTTTGTTTTGTCCGAACGCTAAAATTACTCTCAGATAAATACTCGCCTAAATTTTTTATTAGCAAATTAAGTGATTAAGTTTTCGAAGTCTGAAGAACGGAGCAACTCAGATTCAATAAACAAAATTGCTGAGCTGTTAAGGAGATCTTCTGTCATGGTGGAACGCGAATAGTTTTTTATTCTTTTTAAACAGAAAAACGATCTTTCTGCCCTGCAGTTAGTCACAGCAATAGTAATAAATATTCTGTAGGCGATTTCAACATTCGGAAACACGCAGGACAATTCATTTTCACGAATTTATTTCAATAATTCTAATAAAGACTTCTTGTGGATTTTTTTGCCATGAAAAAATGCGTGGAAGTGAACAAACTCGTCGTCTAATGATGATTTAAATTCTAAGTTATAGATCTCTCTCAGTAATTTTGATTTCCACGAATTCCATCAGATTCCAGCTAATTTAATTGAACGATAATGGCAAAGTTTTTGTAAATTTCTTGATATTTTTTACAAATTTTTTCTAGTTCTGTTGACAACTTATCTAAAATGATGTTGAAAGTTTCGACCGTGAACGCGTCCCGACCCGAAAATTGAACTTCACTATCTCTTGTTGAGAGAAATAACACACGGGACATGGACAGCTAAACCATTGATTACGCGAATTCTTGCTTTCAAACCCTTGTACAACCCTGAACAATTTCTGGCGTTATCATAAGACTGACCTCTGCAGTCAATGACTTTTAAGCTGGAAGCTTCCAAAGTTGCAACTACTGCATCCGCTAATTCTTGACCCTTATGATCGGGATTCTTCATAAATAGCAATAAACGTTCTACTGGGGTACCATCGTCAGTAACGTATCTTATTATGAAGGACAGTTGGTATACGTGAGATACGTCAGGTGTTGAGTCGACCGTAATTGCGTAATATTTTGCTCTTTAGATTTCTTCAATGATAGTTTTTGATAAAGTTCCGGGCATTAACGCCGGAAATTCTCCGTATGTTGCTTTCGTCAAGTAACTGGTACTGCCAGAGACCTTGTTGCCGACTTTCCCGATGTGATCTTTCATGAAAGGATCAAATTCCGCAAGAAACTCGTTCGGCATCAGAAAACTGCCACTATTCAGTGAGCCTAATTGAAAAATTTACCGTCAACGTTCTTTGGCTGGTTCCTCATTCGCCCCCGTGGTAGTCGGGCATCAAATTATCCCACGGTAGAGAGGATAGGTGGAGATAAACCGGCGACGGATACGATATCAACATGTTTCATTTTTTAACGAGATTAATTGAGAAAATTGAAAATTTTCATTGTATTCTGAGACGGACGGCTCGCAAGCAACCAACCCTACGCGCCCGAGTCTTGCAAGCAAGTGCGGTCTTGTTCCCCAGGTCCTAGGCGCCTAAGAGTTTCGAATTAGGCTAAATAACTGTTCATTAGATTTTTTGGTGTGAGAAGCGGGGCCAACTTGACTCAAAACAGAGGGCATCAGCCTGTTTAGGATAGTGAAAGGACCGCTTTTTCCTGGAAACGTATTCGCTTTTATTTTCGAAACTCTCCTTGCACCGTGTTACAAAGGACGCCGAGGCTGGCAGATTTCACAATCACGTGGCGCCGGGACCCGAAGAACTCGAAACGATAAATAGCTAACGGTATTTTGTTGATGATAAAATGTAGGAGAAATATTTTTATTTTCATTAGATTTTAAAGCCGTTGAAGTATTTTAAGATGATTTTCAGTGATACATTATAATAGTGTCCAAATATACCGCCCGCCTCGCGGGCGGTATATTTTATATATAAATGTAAGGAGGGGTATTAAGTCCCCACAATACGTCAGGTTTGAGATAATGCAATTACATTTTAAGATTAAGTTGACAAAATACAGGCAATGTTATATGAACTTTTCCCTTCTGTGGGACCCAAAATAAAAGTACACTCGGAGTTTCACGAGTTGTTTTTTGGACAGAATTGTTTAACGCGAATTCTACTTCCCCTACCACTTTGACCCAGTACTTTTCCACTTCAGCGTCTGACAATTTTCCCAGCATCGGGGCCAGTTTCCGATTCACCCTTTCTACTTGCCCGTTTGCCTGTGATGACCCTGTGGCGACCTTAATGTGCTTTATATCAAATTCTTCAACAAAATCTGCAAATTCAGCTGAGTCGAAGCAAGCGCCTCTATCTGTAATAATTGTTTTGGGTTTGCTGTAATAGAAAAAAAAAAAATTTCAGCTGCTCTATGGCCTCCTTGGCTGTGGTTGATTTTGCTGAAAAAAGTTTAGGGAATTTTGTAAATGCATCGATTATGACGGAGAGATACTTTTTTCCCGGGACTCGAGCATCCGCAATGCTCGTATGATCAATGTGAATTTCCTCAAATGGTTTGTCCCCTTTAGGAATGATTTGAACGAGCCCTCCTTTTTTCGTACTCAACGGGTTGTACGCGATACATTTGTAGCAATTTCGCAGATGCTCATTTATTTTTTTCCTCATTTGCGAAAACCAGTAACTCTTCATCAACACCTCGACCACTATTTCAGTGACCATATGCCCTATCTCGTCGTGGTATTTGAACAAAAGGTTTTTTTCCATCTCTGAGGGAACATACAACGGTAATTTATCCCCAACTTTCCTGTAAACAACGTCAGTTCTCATTTCAAAAAATTTGTCTTCCGACTTTTCCAATTCAGAGTTGATTTTGACAATTCCTTTGTCAATGTTCTGAGCAATTTTCGAGTTCGTTTCGAAAGAATTGTCATCAACGACACTCACAATCTACATGAGTCATCTTTGTACCTGGCCTGTGCTCAGAAGTGTAGTCATAGCTCTGTAATTCGAGCACCTAACGCGAAATTCTAGGATTAATTTCCTTTTTTTTGAGTGCCAGGGCCAAGGAATTGCAATCCGTCACGATTTTGAATTCAATTCCTTGTAAATAAACTCTGAAACGCTTTATCGCATAAACGATTGCGAGCATCTTGAGTTCAAAGCTATGATAACGACTTTCAATGTCCGTCGACCGTTTTGAAAAATACATCACAGGATGAAACTTTTGATCCTTTCCGCGTTGCATCAATATTACGCCGAACCCAAATGAACTCGCGTCACAGTGGAACTCAGTTTCAGCACGCGGATCATAAATCGCGAGGATCGGAGCGCTGACCAATTCTCTTTTCAACCGATCAAAAGCTTCCAACTGTTTTTCCCCGAATTTGAACTCGACTGATTTCCGCAACAAATCATATAGAGGCTTTGCTAGTATCGAAAAAGACCTGATAAATTTGCGAAAATATGACACCAACCCCAGAAAGCTCTAAACCCCTTTAATATTCCTCGGCACCGGAAACTCACGTACTGCTTCAATGCCGCGCCCTGTCGGTTGGACTCCCTGCTCGGACACCCTGTATCCTAAAAAATCG
>JAPYZK010000875.1:0-21594 GCA_030522785.1 Platygaster equestris | reverse complement strand
ATTATTCTGCTATCATATTAACTGATATAAAAATTGTCTTCGAAAGTATCAAACGTCTGACTATTCTCAGACTATGACTACTGAGCGATACATGGATTTCCAGCATCTTATTTCTATGTTTCTAATCTAAATCGATGTAAGCTACAAGTCGTAAGAAATATTCGATGTATCATCTGTAATTTTCTGTCGAGAATTGAGAACTATCATTAAATGAAAATACGAAGCTTCGAAAAGTTTTTGTAGTGCGATGAATCTCTCGAAGTCAGAAACTTTCATTTAATAAGGGCATATTTATAAACTTCGATCACTCAAGAGTTATCGTACATTTCTTCAGATTGAATCGATAGTTTTACTTTTATAAAACTTTCAAAACGTCTTATTTAAAATGTTTTGAAAGTATAAAGTTTTGGAATAGAATTCAACATTTTTTTTCCGAGCTTCACATATAGATAAAGGGGTAGTTGTGAGAAGTTGGAGTCATATCAATTTTGGTTTAACTGTTTTCAACTCGATTTTCTCACTATACCATATTCTTCGAGTTCTGTAATGATCATTAAATACACGGCCAATTTTCGTCGCATGAAACTTGAATTAACTCCGTACATGTAAGTCAAACAATACGCTGGATAACTTTGTGGAACGTTGAATCCAAACCCTTGAATGACGCAAGGTTGGAACAGAACTAGTTTTGTTATCTGAGACAAGTCTTGTCCAAAATCAGCGATTATGAACGTTCTGTTCAAATACGTGAATTGGTTCTTAACATTCTCTTTATTTTGTGTGACGAGTATAGTTCTTTCTCTTCTTTTTGAAATAATTCTTAAATCGATGAGCCAATATTTTCAATTTTTTCTCCTCATCCTTTTCTCAAATGGATAAATAAAAATAAATCATTGCCGAGAGAGGAGTAAGTATTTCAATGTTCAATTAATGTAGAGGTGCGAATTTTTACCCAAAAATTGAAGCTTTCCATCGATTTCATCGAATATTTAAGCCAGCTCGTTGCATTTTCTTCAAAAACTTTCATGTCTCGTGAGTTTTTCAGTTAGAAAATAAGTGTTCAACGTAATAAAAGAAGGTTTTCATCAAAAATATCATTTGTTTCATGTCTTTTTTTGAAAATGTAAATTGAAGTTTTTACGCATATGAATTTCTTAGTCAGATATTATGATTCTTCAGAAATTCTCAACATCCATGAATACCCTTCTCGACGCGTGTCGAAAAATTGCACAGTCGAGAGATTAGGACTCCAAAAATACCCGGGCAAGCACTTTTACAGACACACATGTTCCATTATCGTCCCGAAGATATTGTAAATATGCCGGGGGCAATCAAAACTTCTTGATCGGATATTCTTGAAAGCGCATCTCTCGAGAATGCATCTCAAAAAGTCGAAAATCCTATTCCGGGAGAAAGCGATGGAGCGTAAAGTCGGCGGGAAATTTCCGAGCGCGAAAATGTGCCGCGAGGAAATTTCGCAGATTCCTTCACAGTTGTTTCACGATAGATCAGTGAGGCAACGAAATATGGGGAGAAATCGCGCCGAGGATTTATCACAAATTACGCTATTACTCCAAATCTGCCTTTAGGATACTCAAAAAAATCTGTTATAATTCTAAACCTTATAAGAATTTTACGAATTATTCATCCTAAAGAGGAAAAGGAGCTGAAGCTCATGTGTGGCGTCATTTTGTATGCTCACTTCAATCGAGTAATTCCTTGAAGTTGACTGCGAAGATTTGAATTCAAATTTTTGTTTGTGTAATTTGAGAAAATCATTGATACGATATTCGTAGTGCAAATGCGCTCAAGTGTTTCAGTTGAAATATTTTGATGTACAATTTCAATTATTCAATTGTAATTTGTCTTGATTTTTTGTTATAATTAAAACTAATTCGATGATAGAATCCCTTGCCAGTCGAGGGCGACAAAATTTCGACGCCAAAACGTCTCCAAAAGGCGACGTTTGAGTATCTCTATGTAAAATCATTTGAAAATTAATTTTAGAGCGTTTTTCGAAAGAAATGATTCGAAATTGTATTCAGTACAATCTTAAGTTGCTTCTGTACAATCTTTGCTAATTGAATTTTTAATCATTTTTTGCGAAATTTGCAAAATTTTAGTTCTAAACATTTGAAAATTCTGAGTTTCTCAGAAATTTTCGAAATTCAACGTTTTTACGGCATTAAAATCAACTAACGGGTTTCCTGAGACATTTGAACTATGTTGGAGTTTTTTTTTCAAATTCGAAAATTAGTAGTTCTATAACAGATTTGTGAATTTTACGTTTTTCTAAAAATTTGGATATTTTGGGTTTTTCGAAAAATTATACATTGAGAGTTTTATAAAAATTTCGAAAATTGTCAGTTTTTAAAAACAATCGTAGATTTTAATTTTTCCTTTTTTCAATGAAAAAATTCCAAGTTTTTCGGATATTCGAAAATGTGCAGTTCTATAATAGATTTGCGAATTTTGAGTTTTTCAGATATTTCGAATATTTTGGGTTTTTGGGAATAATCGAAAATTTCGATTTGTTTTCATTGTAAAAATTTCATGTTTTTCATGAAAGTCGAAAAATTTTTGAATTTTGAAAAAATTTGAAAAATTTGAGTTCTCAAAAAATTCAAATTTTTTGGAAAGTTTGAAAATCTTCAACATTTTCGGAAACTTATAGAATTTTGTGTCCTTTTAAAAATGTGGAAATCCTGAAAAAGCCAATCCACGATCCGTTATGTGGATTTCTCACGCCGCGGACACGAGTTTTACCGTATTTACGGATATTATTAAATTTTTCAAAATATTTTAGAATTGTATGTTTTTACTTCAATTTTGAATTTATAATTTATTCGAAACGTATTCGAAAGTTTCAAGTTTTTAGAAAATAACAAGAATTCTAAATTTTTTTTAGAATTTATTGTGTTCGAAATAATTCGAATATTCTGAATATTTTGAGTCCCACCAAAAAATCTTAAAAATTTGATGTTTTCGGAAGATTTGGAAAGTCGAAGTTTTTTAAAAAATTAAAAAAATTGCTTTTGTTTGATAAATTTTTCGTTGCTCAAAAAGAGTGACGAGAAAACGTCGCCAAAACGTCGCCCTCAACTGGCTAGGGATGGCGAATTAATTAATGAATGATAATTTAATGAATGTTTTGAAAATCTGATGGATCGTAATAAAGAACATAAATTTTGTGAATGCGAAAATAACAATCAAACAGTGTTCACCGTTTGCAATAATAAATTGCTAAAAAAATCAGAGTTAGATCATCGCGCGATAATATCTAGTAAAGGTTACAATTTCGAATTTCCGAGTATGTCGAGGTTTTGAAACACACACCAACTTGAAAATTTCTCAAGTTAACGATCCGAATTGTAAAAAACGTCGAATAAGAATCTTTAAAGTGTTGATCCTAATTGAAAACTCCCCCAGTGACAAAACATCGATACATCATCGAAACACTCATTCGCCAGCGCCAGCTTCTCCCCCTTTCGTTCAAATTCCGGTCATACCTTTTCAATTTGTGAAATGATTCGCAAGCTACGTGACGTTATCTCGCCAGTGAGTTAGCGCGAAGAGAGCAAACAAGAACTTAGGAATTGTTTGCCTCGGGATTGTCATTCCTAACTTTTATCGAATCCCCAGTCGACTTTAATGACTTCAGACGCGGTTTGGCACCAAGGCGGGAATTATTCGTTGCGTGGTGCAAAAATTTGCCCAAAAGAAAATACAATCAAGCGGCGGAGTTAATTGGATCTTCAGAGCATAATTGCGCCGGGAAAAAAGGAACAGTGAATGCGCGCTCTGGGTAATCCAATTTTCTCGATTTAAGAAAATCTCTGTTTTCCGCGAAAGCAAAGAATGAAATGCTGCGGAATCATAGCGACCCCGCTTGCATTTTCCGCGCCAAATTGCCCTCGATGGATCTTACATAATAATGCGCTCTCTCAACCTCGCCGCGATGCGAAACATCGAAGCACTTCGGCGCTAAACTTCTAACGCTTTCTATGTCGATGTTCTTTTATTTTTCGAGTTTCCGCGAGCGGTTATGAATAACAGAAAGAATGGCAAACGAGAGGGCCGTGTTTCTTTCCTTATTCATGGAAATTTTCCGCCTCGATTGGTTTGTTCAAAGAGGATTTGCATTTGCGGAACAAAATGAATGGATGGAGCTTGGATGGAGATGGAGCTTGCGTTTTTGGTGGGATTTGACCTGTTTGAGGTCGTTTATTCGGAATTTTTGACAGGGAAATTTTACTGCTTTACATGGGGAATAGTCACTGTTGATGGAATACAATTTTTCATGGGTTTTTATGGAGTTTATTTGTGTTTACGGATGTGTTTTTAGAGTCTTCAGGACTTGCTGAATCACAAAAGTTCCGTAGATTTGTTGAGAGCTTATTAGACATTGATTGCAAGCTGGAATTATTGGTTTTTTTCGTCCTCTTTGACGATTTTAACGACTTTTCAACATTTTCCGGAAGGTTCTTCAAAATGTTTATTTCTCGTTACAAGAGTTGAGGTTTTCCTTTCGAAAATTAATTAAAATGATGTGCAAATTCGAAAATTTCCAGTTATCTTACTTCAGAAAATATTTCGAGAATCAACAGCAATTTCCGAATTTGGTGAAGACTGTTGAAAATTTATAAATTCAAAGCAGCTTTCACGAAATCTGTAAATATTTACATGATTCTAGAGAAATCTGTGCGAGTTTCCACTTTTTTGCCCACTGTGCAATTTTTTTCTTGTCGTTATTGATCGATATCGAGAGAATATCATTGACATCGTTCACAAAAATGTTTGAAAATGGAAATTTTTCTCCCAACAAATTGTAGAATTGCATTCTGATGTAGACTCGCGAGAAATGCAATGATGGATGTAAAGAATGCAATTAAACGAAGTTTTACCTTCTGCTCGCTCTGGTATTGGAACTATTTACATTCTGTTTGTAGCGTGGATCGCGTAATTTAGAGAATTTCGACAGTCATCATACTTTCGTTCTTCCAATTCTCTATTGAATCCCGGTATATTTGGTTTTAATTTTAAGGGATTGGTTAATCATAAACTTTGAATTTAATAAAATTGTTATAAAAATCTTTCTCGAAAATGTCATAATACACTGTCTGCAAGTATGAGAAGGAAACAAGAATTTTATGTAAACGCGACGTAATGTAATCGTGAAAAGTTCAAACGTTCATCGATTTTCTTTGACCTTTCTGCATGGAAGAGACGGTATTTCCAAAAGGAATGTATTTCCAAAGAAATTGGAAAAGCTCCGAAAACTCGAGAGTGCCTTTTATATTGTCAAATATTGGCGATTTTTCCGGAAATAAAATGTTCGAAGGCAAGAAAACTTCAAAGAACCTCTGAAGTTGCGACAAATTGTCGATAAAGCTCCAAAAACCCTCGATACATCGCTCGAGTTGAAAAAGGTTCAAAATAATTGGGAACTCCATTTTGTAATTAAAAAAATTGAAAATTCTTTTTTTCCATCAATTTAAGAAAGAGATTTTCGAAGTCCACTCGTTATTATTCCATTCAGAGAAAAACAATGTTTATGATTCCGACAAAAGCATGAGCAGACTTAATAAAACGTTTAGCTCGATCGACCCGAACTTCTCGATTCGCGAAAACTTGCCCTCTGTTTTATTCGCGGCGTGCTTATTAATGCCAGCGAAGCATGAGACGACCGTTTTGAGACACCAAAGTTGTTCCTTGCCGCGGTAATCTCAACGATTACGTGCGAAGCGCTCGAATAGCCGCGTTTTCACTACCTCCCGAAAAAGCCAAAACGCTCCAGCAGTTTTCCCCTCGTTTAAGGTAGTCGGAACTTCGTGCATTGGGTCCCCTAAGTGAGCAAAAAGTGAACGAAAAACCATGGCACCGATAGGGCGAACTAACATTTGATCAATTTGATCATTCAAAATCAACCCAAGGAAAGAAAGCATTTAAAAAACACATTTCAAACACGGAAAAGTAAAAAATAGTCGAACGAGTGTATAAAAGTGCTCGTTAGTCTCCGACATATTTATCTAAACTCAAACACAAATTTCTCCCATGAAAAAGGTTCGTCAAAAAAAGGAACACTGAACAGAAGTCAGATACTGACATAAACTTCTCCTTGAATTTATTGTAAATATGTACATACTTTGAGGACAAATGGAGTAAGAAAAGTGGAAATTAGTTCCACCTGATCTTAGTTGATGAAGTTACGTAAATTCTGGTTGTCAATGTTTGTTATTGAAAAGTGGAAATTTCACCGTGTTTAGTGATAGTGGAGATAAGGAAATCTAGGATTTTCATCGCGCGTTTTCGGTGTCGAGTAAGAGGATGAACAATTCGGAAAAAGTGCTGTGTTGAGGGTATAAGTGGCGCCAAAATGGCGATGGTCATATCGCCCAGGAGCAAAATAGTGACGCTGTCGTTGCTGATCGGGATCATAACGCTCGTTGCGCTTTTGATAACCGGCGTGATAAGCTTGTGGGACGAAGAGGAGGAAAAACCTACGGGGTCTTCAGGGTCGAAGACTCAGAGTGGAAGGTTTCAGCAACTAACGGCCTACAACGTAAATAAACACGTGAGTGAACAATTATTTTAATTGTTGTTATCATTACTGCAAACATCATTATGATGGCGCTAAATATTATGTACATAGGACATAAGTTATGAAAAAATATGATAATTTTTTATGTATGCAAAAATGTGTAACAAATAAAATAAATACGTCCATCAAAATCTCTGTACTTGACTGCAATTTTTTACGATGAGTGAAAAACACTGGAAAAAGTATGTTAAAATAAAGGAAATTAAATTTCTGTTCCCGAAAGGACGCTTTAGTCTAAGAGAGAACTTTATGTGAGTGTGGTTTTGTGTGTTGTTCAACTATTAACAAGATAAACTTTGGCTGGAGTGAGACTCACGGCCGTCCTATTTTTTACATGCTTTTTTTTCACTCGTAACGCTGATTGGATTTGAACACCTCAATTCAATTGATTGTTCGTTAATTTTTTGAACAAAAATAGAACCATCTGTCATTTTTATGTCCCCAATTTTGTTCTGTACTAGAAAAAATATTCCTAGAAATATTTTACACATTTTTTATACAGGTTTGGTTACATGTTGGGAGTAGATCGATACCAAAAGTAACTGCGAATTTCCCTGGGAAACTTTAGGATGTAGGAAATTGGTGAAGTGTTCGAAAACGCCGCATCACTCGAAAGTTAACATCTTGTGGTTAACCTCAACTTGTCGCACACGCCAAATTTATTTGTAGCTTCCAAAGGCTTGAAACTCTTGTAATGAACGTGCTCGCCAACTATAAATTAGACGAAAAAGAATTTCTCCTTTGATCGACTAAATTATTACTGTAAACTGTGAATAATTTACATTTTATTGATTCTGAGTAGAATTCTCCAGAATTAATCAGTTGAATTCTATTGATGAAAAAATATTATGGTTCAAGGGAACGAGAATCCGAATAATGAATTCTGACAATCGTTCCTAGGGAAATTTTGAATATCTTACATTGGTTGTTCGGGAAATTGCAGCTGCGACACAAACATCTCCGCGTATTTGAGTCGAAATTTTACTGGAAATAATTACTTTTATTTTAATGTAAAATGCTTATGAATTCAGGGAGAGATGAGGCAAGTGGAAGAGCGATGTAAAGCGTAAAGCATCGAGCTTTCTCTTGAACGACTTTTGTTCTTCGCTTGCGCTGCAATACTTTGCTTCTAGTGTCCTTTAGTGGGTGCAACAATGTACGCATTATTTCGTTAAAGCTGTATTACGGTTCTGGTAATAATGCAGAATATAGAAGATGTTGAAAATTGCTCTCTGAGATTGAGCGAGTGGAATTTTACTATTATAATTAGAAAATCCATGTTTTCTCAAGCAAATTTTAGGGTTGACAGAGATTATGAGAAATTCCTGAAATTGTTTCAAGTTTTTTGTATTATAAGTGATGTAATTTTTGGAATTACGAAGACATGTAGGTACTCACTAAGAATTTATGAGATTTTGATGACGTTTTTTTATTGGTTTTGATATTTTGGAGACTTTGAATTGTCTCAAAAAATGTCGAATAAGATTTAAAATTTTGTAGATTATTATCTATCTATGAAATTCCACATTTGGCACTTTTGTCAACAATCTAAATTTACGGAAAATCCTCGTCAGTTTCACAACTGATCGAGGTTTTTATTGAATTCATTCGAGATTTTTTTTGCCATTTATGAAAGTTTGTCGCTGATTCATAGGAGTTATCGAGAATTTCTTGCATTTTGAAGTAAACTACAAATGTTTCATTAAAAATGACTGAGACTCTACTGATTAAATCGGAGAGTTCCATCATTTTTCCATTCTCTTTTCGCCATATCGCAGAGACGAGGTCCGAAACCGTAACATTAGTTCTTCAGTGATAAGGACGAAAAAGGATGAAAGCTCGAGTGGAAGGTGCGTTGAAAAATGTTTTTCGCAGTAAAGAGGCGCAGTGCAATACTTCGCGTAGAATCGTGAAACGTAAGCCTCTTATGTCAAGTCGCGAAATCTCATTCCATGTATGACAGAAAAAAGGAATGAGAAGTTATCATAGTAATATGGAAGAAATGAAGCATGGGAGGAGAGTTATTTAGACTGTGGGAAAACGATTTGTCTTGCATTATGAGAATTCGCTCAGTTTTTCTCTTCCAAAGTGACTTTTAAGTGGGAGAAAGTTGAAATTACAGAAAATGTTTCATCCCCGATGAAAAATGATCAGTAACGAATAAAAATGACTCATCATCATTGGTGATGAATGTTTGATTAGTGACTCTACTTTTCAATGAAATTACTATTTTACTGTCATTAACTGATAAAATAGAAAACCGTTTACATAATAATGCTTTTTCGAGAACTCTTGTAAATTTAACCGAATGAATACTGAATTTGGCGTTCCCAAATTTATTTTAACTTTCAACACTCAAGCTGCTGACCGGATATCAACTATTCACAGTTTTTATTCGGTGATATCGTTCAATTTTAGAACAGGACTGAAATAATGAAGTTGATAAAAATCAAACGAAAAGTTTCTGCGCTAGGGAATTTATTTTTGCCGAAGTGAGAGGCTAATTGATGGGTAATTAGGAAATTTTAATGATCGCCATATGAAAGTTTCAACTCAATTTCATGTGATTTACCATTTCAGAACGTATTCCAAAAATGTATGAGCTTAATATAGATATTTTATCTCTGAACTGACATACCTGAAATTAATTATTCAGATTCGAATGATCTTAGGGCTTCAAAATCCACATGCAAAAATGTTAAAAGAAGATGAAAAAAGTTTTTCCATCCCGATCCAGCCCACCATTTCAATTTCCCCAATGCGCCCGAGTTTAAGATTCTTAATTTGGATTTCGATCAAGTCGAAACGACAGGAGGACAACGTGATCGGGGGAATCGGTTTCTTCAGACCTCGAACATATTGTTTGGAAACTCGTATACTTAAGAAATGAATTCGGTTGAAATTCAATAGCCGTCAGTGGCAGCTTCGTACTTTCTTTGGCTCGTCGTCGTACTTTTCCCTCGACTCGTTCCTTTTGCCCGCTGAAAATCGCGAAAATCTGCTCTGAAGGATGCGCCCTGTCCGATGCGGTAAGTCGCCCTTGAAAAGTGTCCCTCGTTCATTTTCGAACGACGATCGAACTGTCACGGAAAGGCAAGCTGTTCGTAAAATACCCCGTTCCCCCCCGATACGGCGAATACATTATCGCGTCCCTCGTTTCGCCCCTGTAAAGTGTCTTGATACTTATTCTTCGAGAAGAGTTTGCGCCTTAAACTCCGAACGTTCGAGTGGGAACCAATCGAGGAACGGAAAGCTCATTGAGATAATTTACGACGAGGCTGTTTTTGGGAGGCTTGGGGGAAATTTATCGAAGGGTTGGGGTCCGGGAAGTTCGCGAAAAAGTGAACAATTGGAATTTAAATTTTTGGAATATCGATTGAAATCGAAAAATTGAACATATCATATAAAATCGTTTTTGGGTGATTTTTCAATTATCATCAAATTTCATCCCCATTCATGGCTTTTTCCGAAAATATTGGACTATTTCAGAAATCTATTTTCATTTTTGAAGAGTTCTCCAGGATTTCTCGATATTTTCCAAACCTGAAAATGATTTAAATTTAATAACACAAATATGAATTGCGTCAATTATCGAAATTGTACAATCTGCACAGACATTAAGTACCTTACAGGAAGTACATGGTAAATTCGCGTGTAACATGTAACGCCCGAGGTGACGCACATTCTCTCCACACCCCAGCAGTTAACTATTGAGTTGCTATTTACATCGTTGCTAACGCAGACTTCTCTCGAGACGACAATGACTCCTAGTGCATTTTCATATGAGAGAGCTCGCATTTCATTCGCCAAGCGCATTACTCACTCGTACGGAGTTTATCGCTGTTCAGAACAATTATCTTCTCTCGGGAGTAAAACAGGGGAAAGGTGCGCTGCTCGCTACTGTTTCGCCAGGTAATAGGACATTTTCTCCTGAATCACGATCGATAATTGCTTCAATTTTAGAAATTCTCGTCGAATTTTCAGCTCCCCTACTGGAAAAAGTCTCAGTTTTTGAGAAATTTCATTACAATGGACTTTCGGAATATTCTCCTTTTTTGGACATTTTTTGAAATCTCTTAAAGGATCGAAAAATATGAAAAAACGGAGCCAGAATGGAAAATTTCTGGAATCTTCATTTTAAAAACGCAACACTAAGTTAATGAATGCACTAAAAAACCATTACAAAATAGTAATCGCTGTGGAACTCGGCACCAAGTGCGAAATATCGATGATATGACACTTGGCGCAATTACAGTGCGAAACTGGCAGCGATTGCGTATAACAATTGCTGCTCCGAGCCCGGGAATGCGAGATGACCATAGGGTTGAAAGAGACTGAGAAATATGCTAGCGGATTGTACAGGATGAATTATGGATATATACGCGATGATTTCCACGTGCGAGACTTCATTCACCATTGGAGTGCTGCGCCTGGCCGGGATTGCGTTTAATTCTACAGTACGTCTTCTCGTTTTATTATTTTTCGACGCCACGAGTGATGCCACATCCCTCGCAATACGACAAAAGGACAATTGACAAAATGGAATTTCATTTGAATAAGTGTTACAGAACTGAAAAATTTATGCCTCGTAACATTTCCTCGGTGGCTTTTTCTCACTTTTTTTTATTTTCGCACACTTTTTTCTTGAGAGATTGGAGGAAATGGAGGAAAAAAAAGTTGGAAGATTTGTGGCATCGAATAATTTGAAAGAACTTGAAAAGGAAATTTTTGAGAAACTCACTAATTCCTGGACTCAAAAAGTTCCTCTCCATAAAAATCTCATGAGGTTGAAAAATTTTGTGAGGTATCCCCCCAAAAGGTTATCTCCATCTCATAAAAAAGGTGATCATGAGAAAAAGATGATCTTATGAGGTGGATAAAAATATAAGGTTATATGAATTTCATAAAGGGAAAAGTTGACAGAGTTCGCGCGTAAGTCGAGTGTGTGCATTGATAATTATGGCGATTTATTTGCGCAAACAGGAACAGTTAATTTTAGTCGAAACATAGCACGCGTGTACATACATTACTAGGATAAATTGTGCAAACACGCGGACGCCGGAGAGGAAAGTAACTCTAAATCCACACGAAGGTACAAACATCCGAGGGCTTTGGATGGAATGCGCGCTAGATTTCGATGTCGCTTGTTCGTCAGAGTATCGGCGATAAGGGAATTAGTTAGCGGGAGTTCGTAATCGCTACCTACTTCGTAGTGGCTTTTTCCATTACTGTAACACTGTGGAACAAAAAAACATTCCAAAAAAATTTCCACTTGCAACATATAGCTATAGACCACTAAAACACGTGTGCCAAAGGGTTTTGCTCTATCAGCCTCGAAAAACAAGTTATACACTTTTTAAACTTGTTATGTATATCGAAAATAGTCAACTTCTTTATGTTTTATCCCATTTTTACAGCAAAAAAACAGTTGTTCATATTTTTGTGCGTACATTTCAATTATGCAAGTGAAATCGCGATCGCGGTGCTCCTTCAATAAGTTCGTTTTTTTTCCATAATTAATAGTTCTCTGAAGCGCTCGGATGTACAAACAAATTTAGATTTGAATGGGGTTGAATAAAAGGATCTCGCTGCGCTTGGTAGAGACGCAAAGGAGACAAAACTTCACGGTCAAAGAAGCAATGCAATCGCAATTTCACTTGCGTTATTGAAATGTACGCGAAAAAATGTGGACAATAGTTTTTTTGCCGTTGAAATAAGATGAAATATGAAGGAGTTGAGTTTTTTCACGAGCAACAAATTTCAAAAATTTATAACTTGTTTATCTAGGGTGATCGAGCAAAACCCTTTGGCATGCGTGTTCGAGTGGTATATAGCTACATGGTTCGAGCAGATTTTTTTCTGGAACTCGTCAAAACCAACATTTTGTTCCACAGTGTAATTTAATACACGTTCACATGGACATTTCTCACTTATGAAATAATCAATCTGTGTGAATTAATCGGCAATTTTGGAGTTTGAACATTCTGAAAATAATTACAATGTCATTGCCCCCCTCCCCCCCGCCTCCCTTTCCCCCTGTCACGAATGGTTACGTTTGTTCTAACCAACTCACCATGAAATAAATTTTATCCAAAAACGCCCCACAAAAGCCGAACCACATCAGATTCTTGCTCAAGTTCGTGCAAGCACGAGCCAATCAAAGCTCTCGGACATCAAACGACCACTGCTCTCCCAATTACAAGTCATATTTAACTTTACCGAGCACCATTGACGCAACCAACGATTACTGGCCACCACTTCTTGATCAACTCGTTGAACCTGTACTAGCATTTATTCTTTGACACGTAATATTACACTGATCCTCCCCTGAAATCTGCTGAATCTCTGTCCGTCGCATCGATTTCGGTCATTTTCGGCGAACTCGAATCTGGTAGTTCAGCGCAAATAATTTGTTTTCGTGTGGATGATAGTTATTATTTATCAAGTATGGGAATTGTAATTTATCAAAGATAAGCCTCCAATAAGTCAAGATCATACCCCCTTCAATCAAAAAGTAATGCGTGTGAAGCATACTAACTACTCTATGCAGTCACTAACGAAAAAAAATCACAAAATTGTCGAATTCGGATTTGAAAATCAAACATTTACTGATTTTTTCTCTACGTTCTGTCATAATAAAATGTTTGTACCATTTATATCTCCGCCAATACCAAAAACTATTGATAAATGATCAATCATTGTAACTGCAAAAAACTCATAAAACCAAATATTGTCACGAACTCCCTAATAAATGCTCCAAGTATTAAAAATAATGAACTACAACAAAAAACAAAATTTCCAAAATGCCTACATACAAATTACCATTTAATAATTCCAACATTATCAAAATCTGAGTTCCGAATCCCTGAGCACGCGATTTTCTCAAACCCTAAATTCGCAATAAACCGACATCAGCAGATTTTCATCAGACGAAAATCCCTTATAAAAAATGCATCGCATAACGCACAATGAGAATGCCGTGAGCGGCGGCAATTTGAAGGAAACGAAGTCTAGTTATGAAAAGGTAAAAAAGGTAGAGGAAGGAAACGCGCGGCCCTTGGGACAACGGAATGAAAACGCGAAGAGGTTGATACCGGTTGGTCGGAAAATCTCGCGAGGCATTCAGTTTTCCCGGTCGCGTAGCGCCAGTTCGTTACGACTCGCGAGTGTTATAATCACGGTTAGCTCCCGCGAATACGATTATTATAATGGGCCGAGACGCATGGACAGCCTGCAGAATAACTGGATTCCGCCGCCTCTTGTTTGCCGTTCTCCATCGATCCCCGGAGGATCACTCCGTCTAATGCTTGGATCTAGTTCAGCGTGATTGGTCCCCTCTCGGACAAGCACGCTTGTTTAATTATATTCGTCGGGTGAGCTGGCTCCCTTGTCATTATATTCATTGATTCAATGCGGATCAGCTGAATGCCAGAGTGCGATCTGGTTACGTCAATTGGAAGCTTCCGCCAGTGTTGGCTGGTATTGAATTTTGAAAAATTTATAATAATTTCTGTACTTTCTCGATGTGCGTGGATTTTTTCGAAAAATTCGGGAAAATATTCAAGTTGTTGTCAGATCCTGTGGTATTCAAAAACCCCCGAAAAAACCAACAAACAGCGTAACAAAGCGATGAAAATAAAAAGGTCAAGAAGAAGAGGCAAGTAGACTGAAAGCTTGATTATTCCCTGGCATGTGAAATAATAACGTGCAGTAACGAGCAAACTAGTTAGAGAAAGCAAGCAAACACGAGGCGTGATCGACGTTTCGCGGTACGTGTAATGCAACATTTCAGCGATGGGCATGAAAATTTCGACCGTAGTTCGTACGTGCTCGGTTGACGCGTTCGCGTGCCACAAGGTTTGACTTATAAATTAACAGCTCGTCAGCGCTTGACGAGTCGGTGACGGACGGTTCGAGCCCGAGTTACTTCGGCGCAGGACTCGTAAACGCTGCCCTGGCACGTACCTTAACTTTCATGGAAATCACACGTGATGGGGATTCTTGATTAAGGGAGTGACATCAAGCTTCATATCTTCGGGAGTTGTTCGAACGCGTGGGATCGGAATGAAAACGTCGCTGGGAATGAGCTGCACGAGGCATTTGAAATTCTCCATTCAAGTTTCCCGGAGTTTGCCAAGTACGGGAATTCGATGATTTTCCGTCCATTTACAAATCACTAAAAGGTCTCGAAATTTCTATCGGGAAGCGATATTTTTTCCTTTTTCGGACACGATGAAAAATCGAGGCCCAGACGTTCAATGGCTGTCGAGCTAAGATCTCGTGTTTTATCGCGAAACTGTACACGCGATTTGACATCGTGTACTGCACCAACAATCAGTGATATATCTGTAGCTATTAAGGGACGCTCGCAGTTTTGGATTCATCTGTCCCAGCTACATTACTGATAAGAGAAATTGCCCAGCATTGAACTCCCAAGGGAGAAAGTTATCGCCTTGCTGATAAAATGGGATCAGCCGGTTTTGTTCGGGATGATATTCACTCATTTCGGGGACAATTCCCTGGTATCGGGGCATTGCCAATTACAGCGTTACGTTCGCGCGGGAATTAATATTCCCCGCGCAAAAGTGATAACTGCGATAAAGTCGCGTCGCGCGACTGTTTGTTCGGGAACGCCGAGTGAGCACGAAAAGCTTCATTGCGATTTCGAACGGGGAGAAAACGGGGGTCGTACCTACACGGAAAAATAGTCGTGTTTTTTTGGAAAGCCGGAAATACGTACGTACATCGAGCTATTGAGACGGCGCTCGGAATTGACAATGATTCTACTCGAGTTTTCGTCTCGGGAATTTTTCGCCGGTAAATTCGTTGCATGTAAAACACAGGGGAAAAGTCACGTTCGCGGAACCGATAGAGCAGGGTCAAATATCAAGTCTTACAGGAGCCATCGAATGTAAATTTCCCAAGATTTTCAAGTTTTCCGGTCACGGAATTGTTTGACTTCTTTTCTGCCTTAGGGCTCGAGATTGTTTTTATCGGGGTTGATCGTCTATCATTTTCGCGTGAATTATGCGAGTTTGACCTTTTCTTTGGAGATTGGCCGTGGGAAAATGGTGAAATAATGAGTTTTTGGCTTTGGGAGAAAGTATTTTGGAGGAATTGAATATTCGGTTTGGTTTTTCACAAGATGAAAAATTTTAAATTTCAGTACCTACATTTTGAGAAGCTTAACATGTGAATGTCGGAATTTCGGATTTTTAATTGCGAAAATTCTATTGCGTAATCTTATTTTCGAATTCTCTTCCAATTTTGTGGAAATAGTACAATTTTACAATTTTTATCTTCAAATTCAGAATTTCAAAATTTTCGCATCATCCACGTTTTTTCAGTCTTGATACTTGAGAATTTCATTAGTTCCTAAAATTTTCCACTTAAGTCCAATAGTTTACGTTCTTTAACCATTTAAAATTACTATACATAAATTCGTAATATAATAATATATTCCATCGATCACACGCACTGCTATCTAAAAAAAAATGCAAATGCTCTTAAATGACACCGGTGAAGAAAAAACGGCTACCCATTAATTTTACGGTAATTTAGTTCTCCAGTATCCCGCATTCTTGCAATAGAATTATACAATTTACGGGACGTTCGTTGTTTTTCAATTATTTTTATTTTTATCTCTCAAAGCGCGCTTTTTAATAACATGCCCTATATATCATGGACACAAATTCGTATTGTTCCTGAATACAGATTTCCAGACAAGATTTCCAATTTCGATACCACAGTTTACCACGATCAATACAGACGAAATTTTCTCTCGGGGCGAAAGTATCATGACGATTTCGCTTTTACGTATGGATTTAA
Organism: Platygaster equestris; assembly: GCA_030522785.1. Lineage (NCBI taxonomy): Eukaryota > Metazoa > Arthropoda > Insecta > Hymenoptera > Platygastridae > Platygaster > Platygaster equestris. Next base: position 5,165 of record JAPYZK010000875.1, on the reverse strand, counting down.
TTACATGTATCTATCTACTGATGAATGTTTAATGAGGCAGGTATACCATTCATGCAATATCCGTTAAAATTATTATCTATTATGTAACGATATCGTGATCATCCTGATAACAGGGAACAATGGAAATTCATTTTATACTCATCTTCATTATTTGTTAACTGCGAGAATTTACGCGGGAGTAATCATTATACTATGGATATATTACGTATAACAGTTGTTTGTTCATTAATTAATGTTAATAATTATTTTTGGAATTATCAAAATATTTCTGTAAGTAGTGTTGTATTTGCCAATTATTACAGAAATGTGTGGAAAAATTTTTGACTTTTATTCTCGGATTTTACGATCTTTCAAGATCCCTAAAATAAAAATGGAATACCATTGTTGACGAGAATGATATGTAAAATTGGAAGTTACGTACGTTACACAAAAACTCGATCAACAGTGATAGCATACACATGAAAACCAAAGCTTTTTCGAGGTATCAATAATCATTACTGACTGCGTAAAACCCCAAACGAGATTTATACATATGTCCCACACATCGAAATTCGTATTTTTCATATTTTTCCCATCAGAGAAAAACCCGATATTTTTGGCAATTTTTTGACAAAATTCGAAGCCCATTTTATATGCACACCATTACTGTAAAATCACATGAAAATTTACAACCGAATATAACTCTATAATCTCGTTCAATTACCCCAAACAATCAGGCCAAGTCTGTCCAACACAACCCCTTACAAACTTCGTTATTTCATTTGTGGTCGAAAAGCTCCTGGGGCGAGGATCGATTTACGAGGCTAATGAAATCAACGTGGTGCAATGAATCGAAACGTTATAACCCTAATTGTCCGTAAATTTTTTGCACCCCTTTCGGGTCCTCTGAAATCAATCATCGAAACGTACAATCGCGAACTAAATGATCATATTGATCAAAATGATGATGCACCAGACTCGCGATGATATAATAATTGAAATGGTCGTCGGAAGTGAAGATAATTCATCCTGAACGACTCGAGGCGAGAGTACGATTAAAACTTGGAAAGTTTAATGACTCTCTTAATTAGCACAGAGATACCGAAAATTCCCAGGCTTCTAATTTGTCGCTCTCTCAATTGTTGAAGAGATTGATTGCGAATAGACGATGCTTGGATTGGATTGTTCCACTCTCGAAAGGGATACACCGGGACTGCTTTGATCCTGCGAAACGTTACTGTTGGTTAATGAATCATGCAATCCAAGCTCAAGGAAATGAAAATTCAAGCAATTTGAGATAGTGACTTTTTGGGGGAAATTATATTTCCTTTCCAAGAAAAATCTGGAGCGAGATAAAGGAAGTTCCACTATTCAGGATGCTTTCAATACCTTTCTATTGACGTTTTCGTATCAATCATTGACAATAAATTCGATAGGAGTATGAAAAATTGAAGAATCCCCTGGGATGCTATGTGAAATCTGCAAGTCAGTGAATTTTGAAATACGTGAATAAAATATTTAAATTCTGTGTTATTTCGAGCTCACCTTGTTATCTTTTGCATAAGCTAGGTGGTTGTGTTCCAAATATAGGATACAGATTTTGATAATGCATTCAATATATTTTTCGGATTCAATTTGGCCATGCTTCTATCGTTATTAAACACAACTTTGTGCCGATTTCATCAACGGCTAAAATGGGACAGGTTTTAATCAGTATAAATACGACCGGTAAATAATTTGTTGATTGCGCTACGAGGATTCTTCAATGTGTCGAAAGTCATTGGAAGTGAAGATATGGATTGATGAAAAAGCTGCTTTTAATCACGTTAAGATACTTTTCGAGAGAGAGAGAGAGCTGATTTTGTTCGCAGATTATCTACCTCGGTACTTTTTTCCTTTCAAATGGACGTAACGTTGATATACATATTTTCAGGATGATTCGAATCCTGAGTAATTAATCGTTAAAAATGAATAAATTGATAATTTTTTGGAGTGGAAATTTTTGCCCGTTTCTCCTGAATTGATTTTGAGCAATTCTAACAATGTAAAAAAAAAACCTCAACTCAAGCCAAAGTTAGCCAAAGCTCTGTACAAAAGATACAATTAAAAACTTGCACGATTAAACGCCTCTCTTAAATAATGAAAACGAACGACTTCCTCGAGACACGGAAACTTCGAACAGCTTTATGAGTAAAAATGAAGATGATCCGCCATTAATTAAAAAAGCGGGATCGCGAGTCGAATTTCCAAGAACCCGGGGATATTTTTCATTACAAATTCGTAAACTGTCGCAAGCTGTGTACACTGCTTGTCCCGCTACCTGCCCTTTTACGATTTTCCGGTGTATCTGAATTTGATAGAGTCGTTTGAAGGTTTACGTGTACGGTGAAAAAGAAGGGAAAGAGGAAAAACGGCAATACCGGGAGAAAAGAGGACAATAGTGGGAAAATGTGTGTTGGAGGGTGAAATAAATGCGGGTGATCAAGGGGTGAAAATGACCTGAGTGCACGGCAGCGAGGGTGCACAAAAGGGCAAACGTACAAAAAACGTTTGAAATACGATCGCTTGGAAAATTAAGTGGTATCGTCCAAAATTTGAGAATTTTTCGTATTTCCTATTTTGTAGACGATTTTTCTGTCTGCCTGACTTATTACTGATACATTTGACTGATTTCCTGTTTACACGCGTATTACACTGCCTGACTCATGATTGGCTAGTCATTTACATATTCGACTGATTTAATGATGATTTATATATTCTACTGACTACCGAAAAATGGTTTTTCAAATTTCCCGGTGATGAGAGATGAATTTTCTGCGGGAAAATGTAGAATAGATATCTTAAATGCGATCTCCTGGAAAGTGATGTGATATCACCGAAAATTTGAACATTTCTTACAAACGCACTGCTATTTGTAGATGATTTTTCTGACTGCCTGGCTTATTATTGACATGTTTCACTGATTCCCTGTTTGCACGCGTATTACATTTCCCGACTCATAATTGACTAGTCATTAATAAATTTCACTGATTAATTAATGATCAACATATTCTACTGACTACTTCTGAAAAATAGTTCTACAACTTTTTTGGTGATAAGACACGAATTTTTCAAGAGCAAACGTACAAAAAAACGTCTGAAATACGATCGCTGATATCGAATGAAGTGCTATTGTCAAAAATTTGACAATTCTTCATGTCAGCTATGTTGTAGACCATTTTTCTGACTGTCGGACTTATTATTGACATGTTTTACTGATTCCCTGTTTACGCGCATATGATTGACGAGTCATTAATGTATTCAACTGATTTGATAATGTATCATATACTCTACTGTCTACCGAAAAATGGTTCCACAAATTTCCCGGCGATGAGACACGAATTTTCCACCATTCCACCAACCACGCGAAAGCATTAGATGTCGATCTCATTTCGAAAAGTCGCATTAACTTTATTTCATTACAGGGGCATGAACACTTTGTCAAGTCACGTCGAAAAAGTGTCTCGGCGTCGAAAGTTTCGTTCCCCGTTATATACATCCGCGCAGTTCAGCGATGCATTTCGCATTTGAAACGTTTCTACTACGGATTTAGCGGGAGCATGAAAAAGATTAATGTTTTATCTGATATCCACTCGAATAAAAATCCCTCCATAAAACGCGCGAAGCCTTTCGGTGACCCGAATGCCTTAAATCGCGGCCGTTTCTTGCCGGGGGGAAATAAAATCCTTCGGATCGATTGTTTAAAATAAATTGCGCCCTCGACGATAAACGACGTTCTTTTGTCGAGCATCGTAATGAAGCGCGAGTATTTCCGGAGCGAACGAATTTTGCCTTGAGACAGAACAGAGAGCGTGAAAAAGTGCAAAGTCATCGACGTTGCAACGCGGCTCGTCAAGAATTACGACGAAACACATGTGTTTAGTTGTTTTTCACGATTTTCTATGTGCTTTTTTGTGTGAAGGGTATACTGCAAACGCTGAAACTGTATCCGGGACATCCGCAAGATCTCGTCAAGTGCAACACGGAGCTCGAAGTGAGTACGAGCGTTAATTAGTTTCAATTATTAAACGTCTGGGATATTGTTGGAATATTATGAAAATTGTGATGAGAACTGGATTCATTTGATAAGGACGTAATTGTTTGAGATCAAAATCGGTGAATTTTTCTTTCGCGAATTTAATTTTGGATTTCTATATTCGGGTTTTTACTTCCTTCGTGAAATTCATATTTTATTGCCCTAAAACCGAATTGAGCTTTTTTTACTCAATTATCGAGCTCACGGGTGAGTTAAAGAATAAAATATTGAAATCCAGTTACACCAGAGAGAACGAATTTTTTTCTTCGTACTGGATTTTCAGTTGTAACATAGAGAAACGTTTGAATTGAATTCGAATTCATTTAGAGCAGTGAAATGAGGTAACTTTGTGAATCATCCCATACGTATTCAGGAACATGTAAAATGTTTATCATGGAACTAATTTTACCTTACACTTTTTTATGAGTAATCAAATTAAAATTTTTCGAGAATAAGAACGATTGAAAAAAAGTACTTCAATTTCGATGAGCAACTATTTTTTACCTTTACAGTGTACAAAAATTTCTAATTTTCTGAACTTTCTGCTTTTCAAATTTGAAAAGTCTAAAAATTCCGAATTCAATATTTTTATTAGGAAAAATATCCTACCTTTTCCAGTCTGAAAATATTTAAAATTCAGTTTACCTTCAGTTTCCTTTTAAAATTCGGGACTCAAAATCTGAGAATTTATGATGATCACTTCGACGTCGTGGACTCGAGTGGCATAGAAAATACTTTCTAAGTTTCACGCCATTTATAGAGAACTCGTAAAGTGCGAACAGAAAGATTTATGTTGCTAGGGAAAATTTACATTCGCCACTTTGAAAGCTAAACGTCGTACGTCAGTTCCTTCTCAGCGAAACAATTTGTCAAAGATTTCCACACTTACTGATCAAAAAATGGTAAAAGAAAATCTAGTTTTCTTCACAGTTTTTTCCAGTACAAAATGTGTTCAACTGTTTTTATTACGATTTTTTCATTAATTTTCTATTGCCTTATTATAAAGTCACATCCCAAGTAGCACGTCTTTTTCTTAACAACTGCTTATAGCATTCTCAACAGCTCTATTTTCTTAACCGTTTCTCAACTCTCCAGGCCTTTTTCTTATGAG
>JAPYZK010000874.1:0-21602 GCA_030522785.1 Platygaster equestris | reverse complement strand
TGGTAAACTATTACCTTTTCCCGTTTCATTGACTTGATTACTTTCGATATTAGAATATTCAGATTTTAGAATTTTTTATTGTTGTTGCGCACCTGGGGAAATGGCAAAATTTGCATTCTCCAAAATGAAAATAATTTTCCTTCTTTTATCAAACCACGCGAATTTAGCGATAAACCCAATTTTTCTAACTTATTTTTCCGAGGAGAAACTAACGTCATCATTTTTTCAATTTCCCAGGTCAGTGTTGATGACTTTGCTCAACAGTTTTCTCATTTTTGCGGTTGTGACTGTTTTCGTCGTCGCCGTCGCTCTACCGGTTTTCGTGTTATACTGCAGATTTCATTACGGCAAAAAACGCTCAGCCAGAAAGCAAAAAGGACTCGTCCTCGGCATTTTTCACCCCTACTGCAATGCTGGAGGGGGAGGGGAACGAGTGCTTTGGGCTGCGATTAAGGCGATTCAAACTAAGTGAATTAATGGAATTTTTCGTAACTTGGCAAATCCTCAGTTTCCTGTTTTATTTGTGGCAATATCTTCTTCAATTTTTATTCCGCATTTTTCACCCCTCAATGCCCTCAAAACTATTTTTTAAAAGACCGAATTGATATATATTTTCGAAAACACAGAAATCAATACAACATGAAGAAAATTTTTCACAATTGCAAAAGATTTTCAAGAAATAGTCATCCTAAAAACAGGTGTGTTTTATAGGTACCCAAAAACGCACATCGCAGTGTATACTGGAGACCTGGAAATCGACCCTGAGCAAATGCTGAAAAAAGTGGAAAAAACCTTCAACATCAAAGTTGAAGCTTCTGTAGAGTTTATATATTTGCACAGAAGAAAATGCATCGAGGCTTACATGTACCCAAATTTTACTCTTCTGGGTCAAAGTTTGGGCTCCGTGTATCTCGCTTTCGAAGCTTTGGAAGCTTTGCAACCAGGTGTGACGTATAAACACGAATTTCAGGATTAATTTTGCCTAAAAAATGTATAATAGACACCCTGCATAATTTCGTGTATCATTCAATTGATACTAAAATTGAATTGAGATTCAGCATTCAAAAATTACCAATTTCAAGATATTTTCATCGACACCATGGGGTACGCCTTCACTTACCCAGTTTTCAAGTACCTGGGAAAATGCCGAGTCGGCTCGTACACCCATTACCCCACAATTTCCATGGACATGCTGAAAATCGTCTACTCCAGAATCCAGTCGCACAACAACAAACGAGCGATCGCCAAAAATCCTGTTCTGACTTTGTGCAAAGTCTTTTACTACAAAGTTTTCGCATATGTATGTATCAGGAACGTGATGCAAACATTTGGATACATGTGCGGAAAATAATAGTTTTACCGATTTTCGTATGTGTAAATAATATAGTAATCTCATATCTAAGGCATTTTATTTATAAGAATTAGATTTTTTAAGTCGAACACTTTATATACAAAGTTAATACGAGGGTTAAACTGGAAAATGTCCGCGAGCTTACGAAAAAAAATTTTTAGGACCTATTTACCGTTCTCGAAATTCTCAAAATTATGACAAAATATTGAAAATGAATAAAATTGATGAAATGTTCGAAATTTTGACATTTTCAAAAACTTTGAATTTAGACATATTCATAAGTTTTTCAAATTTCGAATGTTTTGAAGTTCGTTGCATATTTTATACTCCAAAAAAAAGCTTTTTTTCAATCGTGGATTCCGAAACAATCAGCAATTTTGATTTTTTCTCTGCATCTACTGGCGGCGATTAATCTGAACATGACAAAGCGAGCACGAACGAACATTTACGGAATGTTGATTGTTTCAGAGTTATGGAGTGGTCGGACGACGCGCAGAAATAGTCATGGTAAATTCGTCCTGGACCGAGGACCACATAAACAAACTCTGGAAGTGTCCCTTGCAGACGCACAGGGTTTATCCACCTTGCGACGTGGAGCATTTGACGAAAATGCCAATGCTGAGCGAAGTGGAGAAAAAAGAGATTCGAATAGTTTCAGTGGCGCAGTTTCGGCCCGAGAAAAATCACCCCTTGATGCTGAGGGCGTTGTACGAACTTCGGTCCATTGTTTCGGAGGAAACGTGGAACAAAGTGAGGGTTTTAGTCAAAATTACGCGTTGAGTATCAATTTTGCGAGGTTGTTGGAAAAGCTGGTATCTCCCCTTCAAAAAAGCGCAGCAACCCTGAGAAATCTAAATCCCAGAATGAAAATTCGTACTTATAGTTTTTCCCAAATTGCAGATTCGTCTCGTGTTCATCGGATCTTGCCGCAACGAAGAGGACGAAATCCGTGTCAAGGACATGCAGGATCTGGCAAAACATTTATCGCTAGAAGTCACCGTTGAATTCAAAATCAACTTATCTTACCCGGATCTAATTAGCGAGCTGCAAAAAGGGATGATCGGATTGCACGCGATGTGGAACGAACATTTCGGAATCAGTGTCGTGGAAAACATGGCTGCTGGTCTTATCATGATTGCACATGCTTCTGGAGGACCAAGGTGGGAAGTCCATTTTTGTAAACTTGAATCTAGTTTTTGTACATTGGAATTGACCGAATGAATTTCTTTCAACTCCGTGGGAAAAGAGCGGGTTTTTCCCACTGGTGGAATTATTACTTTTCTTATACTTAAATTATGTTTCTCGATATATGTACATCAAAGGAATGAATTTGAATTCACATTCTCGAAAAAATATTGTATTCGTCGAAAAATGGTGATTACACTAGTTTCGAAAATGAATATGTTGCAGTATGGATATTATCGAAACGCAACCGGGAAGTCGGAACGGATTTTTGGCAAATGACGCCGAAGAATACGCCAAAGTCATTTTGTACATTTTGAGCATTAAACCTGATGATCGTGAAACGATAAGAAATGCTGCGAGGTAACTAACTTATCCAAATTCTAAACCAGATGTTTTATTGAATTCAAAGTTTTGCATTTTTTATTTCAAAGTGCGATTTTTAACAATATACCACGTTTTTTCAGAGCATCAGTCACGCGATTTTCCGGTGAAAGTTTCGAGAAAGAATTTCTCCGCGCCGTGGAACCTTTTTTCAGGCCGAAAGAAGAATGAAAAATCTTACACAATTGTTGATTATTATTCAAGTTTTTTTATTAACTTATTTGTAAATTCTTCCAAATGTTTGCATGATGTGAATAGAGCGAATATAAAAAACGTAAAAGTATACAAAATATGAAATATGTAAATACATGAAAATTATAACGTTCGGAGGTTTAGATATCATTTTCTAAACCACAGCCTTCGCATTCGAGAATATTGTTCCCGTTTTCTTTGGTGAATTTGAATTTGAGTCCTTTGCTGGCTAGTAAAATTTCGGCCACTTTTATTGCTGTTTCTGTGTGATTCGTTAATTCGTCCTGGCCGAGTGAAATTCTTGAGCGGCCTTTTGCGAGTGCCATGAATATGATGAGCTGTAATGATTTAGATTATATATTATGTTAATATGAAAATTTGAATCATTACTATTGGGGTTATTTCGTTAAATTTTGGATATTTGACGAAAGTGAATCGCGATTTTGGGTTTTTGTCCAACAATCGAATAAAAAAATATTCAATTGATTATCCAATTTTTTTTTATAGTTTTCAAGTTTTTAGAACTTAAAAGTTCCGAAATTTTTGAAGTTTGGACGAATTCGGATGAATTTCGAAGTCATGAAGTTGTGTAAGGCTTTGAAAGTTGTGGAATTTTGAAATTGTGAAAAATTGAAAAGTTTTGAAATTTTAAATCTTCGAATTTTGTCGTTCTCACTTAAAGTATTAAAAATTCAAAAACTATGATCTGCATGAAAAATTGTGTGATTCGATAATCAATTAATTTCATCACTTTAAAAATTATTTCAATTCAGGGCTGAAAACTTGATAATAAGTTGGGTAAAAAAATTACCTGATCCTGAGAATGTTCATCAACGCAAGATTTTGATAAAATCGGTCGCAGAATTTCTTTGGCTGCATTGATACTTGGCAAATCTGGACGATTTTTTTCTCCTAGACCTGATCCTCCAAAAAAGCAACCGCTGCTTGTTTCGCCAACTAAACTACACATAGAATAAAAATTGATTGCAGTCAATTAATTGACGATTGGTTAATATAATTTACAAATGTGTGAATCCATTTTCGAGTGCTTGAGTTGATTTTTCATTCATTTAGTAACACAAAAGGTTTTTTGAACGACTATCTAGTGAAAAATACGTACAATCGATTTCCAAAAATGTTTAGGGTTTTAAAAGTTTCGAAAATTGAATAACAATTATGCAGTTCTGAAGTTTTTAACGTTTCGGAAATTAACTTAAAAAATCTGCCATTTCCGAAAAATCCAAAAAATTGAGCAATATTTCAACGCAAATTTCTTAAATCCCTTCAAAATCCTAGTAGACTGGTAGTTTCCGCGAAATTTCATGATTTCTTCAATCTTCGCGAAAATCAAACAATTTTCGCAATTCCAGAAAAACCAACATAACGAATTGTTCAAATGTTCGCGGATGAATGAAAACAATTATTGATTACTTGATGCCAGAACCGTGACCAAAAGCCATTTCTTGACTTTCTTTGTACACCAAAATGTCTATCGGTGGCACAGTGATATCGCGTTCTCTGAGGTTCGCAGCTATTATTGTTTTTGCATCATCTGACATTTTTTGGGCTTGCTGAAACATTAAAAAGTTCAAAACAACATTAAATGCTTCAGTTTTTGGACTTAAAAATTCAAATTTCAAGACTGTAATCCAAATTGTCGACTTGAGTAAAATATATATTAAAATCAATAATTGAATACTTGAAAAATGTGATCATAACCAAATTGTATAATACATGAATCGAATGAAAATATAATAAAATTGTAGTGGACGAATGAATTGTAAATAATGAAAGCGTGATTAAAAAACGTACTAATAAATTTATATTCACGAAAATGAAATAATTGTAAAAAAATAATTGAATTCAAATCAATAATTTTTACATCGATCGGAAGTCCTGCTACGAAAGACCAGCCCACGATTTTTGTAAGATTTCCAGGGTTCATCATCTCAACAGGTCGAAGTACACGAATTGGATAAATGTTCAGATGAAACTCCCCTCCACCTCGGGGATAATATCCTCTGGAAAACAATCAAAATTGGGTTAAAAATAAATTTTCTCAAAAATTGAGTCCTCCGTGATCACTCTATAATTTAATTTTGTATGTTTTTAAATATTCTAAAACTTCGCGATGTTCGAAAAATTTTTTAAACGTTGGAATCTTTGCAAAAATTCAAGGTATTCAACATTTCAAAATGCAATCGAACTCGAATGTAAATAAATTTCATCTCCGTGCCTTTAAAATTTTCTTCAGATATCCTAAAATTCCACATTTAAAGCAAAATTGACCGAGGACAATTTCCAAAAATTATCAACCTTCTTATAACGGAAAACTCGAAATCGACTCCAAATTTGTTCAGCAGTGGACGGAGAACCTCTGTGAGATATTCAACTTGTGGGCCCATTCCAACGTTGGTTCCACCTTTGAAAACGAAAGAGATTTTCCTGGAAATGGGCATGAAAATCGCGCAGGGAATCGCAAGTTGGGCCAACAAACAAATGCAGCCCGCAGTTTTCGTGTCTGCCATGAACCAAAATTTGTCGTTTCGTAATTTCCCCGGGTTGAACTCCAGGCGAGTTGAACCGATGTGAGCTCCTTTTACTTCGGCGTTGCACATTTCTCTTGCCAACTCGACACCTGAAAAATTATTTTTCAAATGACAAAATTTCATTATTTTTCGTTTCGTCTTCAATAATCTTTCAAAAAACGTTTTCGAACATTCTTGGAGACTTGACAAATGTGAAATATTGGAAAATTTAGTAATTTTTACAAAATTTGAAAACTGCCAACGTGTCGAAAATATTGCATATTTTTGCATTCATCTCGCAAAATGTTAAATACAGGACTATGTTTTCAAATATTCTCATGAACAATTTTATTAGAATGTATAACCCTTCAAATGTTGCGCTGCCAATCCAGGTTTTGGTCTTCCAGCTCGAATATTGTCGATTTCTATAGGAATCCTAAAAATTGTGCTGATACTCAAAGCAATCCTCAAAACTTGGCCTCCCTAAAACATGCCTTATTTTAGAATTTCTCAAGTTCATTGAAACGAAGAAAATGAATGATACACATTCTCCTCTATAATTATGAAAGAACTTACACCTTCTCCTAAACTCCCGTCGATTTTAACCAAGTTCGACATTTTGATACTTATATTTATGATAAACCGTATTTTTACCGATACTTGAAATTCTCAAAACTGTTGTTTTTACGTTCGTTGACGTTTGTTTACGTTTACAATGCAACAGCAGGGGCTGACAGCTGGTTGTGACATCACGATAATGGGATTCGTTCCCGCAAATTCAAATATTTCGGATTTACTAATAGCGTTTTGGAAAACTTTCCAGTGTTGAATAATTCGAAAAAAATGCGTAAAATCTGCAAATAATCAATACGTCAATGAAAATTGAAAAAAAAAAGAAAGAAAATTGTTTCGATGTAAGCGGTCTGTTTTGGCCGTTATAACGGTTATAACGGCCGCGCGGCCGCCGTCTTGTTTTCCGGATGGTGAGGGTTTCGGACCGACACGGTCACCCTGTCACACGACGGTGCGAAACATCCTATTTTAATTTTGTCCAGACATCATGACGGTCATTAGTTATCGTTTTTTTTATTTTTCATTAAAAAAAATAAGCAGACTCATTTTTTTCGTGCTGATTTCACGAATTTTGACCTAGTTCGAAATTGTAAGAACATATCTAATCTTTGCAGTATTTGAATATACAATTTTTCATATTATGCTGCAATTCCTGTATATCTATTCTATTAATTTTTTTTGTAACGAAATTTTTTAGCTGCTCGATTCGAAAATATTGAATGATATTATGTACTTTAAAAATTATTTGATAGCTAAATGAAAATTATCATCTATCCTAAATTTACTCATTAAAAAATGAGTAACAATTCATAATTAATTTTAATGATGAAAAATTTAAGTAAATAGATACATTTTTGCACGACACTGAAATTCATACAAAAACAAAATTACACACATATATATTAATTTCTACAAATTCTGACTGCAAAAAAGGAATTAAAATCGAATTTCATCCGTCATTTCAGAAAATAATTTCAATAGTATTATAGTTTCTCGTATTATAATTAGTTCAATAATTTCATATCATGATTCAATTGTATTATAATTTTAAACTATTATTGAACCTTCTGATAATGCATTCATCAAGATTCTAATGCACTTTCTCAATCAATACTTAAAAAAACGAACACAAAGAAAAATTCGTCCAACACCTGTCGAAATTCTCCAGAGCCATGACTAACATTTCGTACACACATTCATGACTGTTCGGTGCTCTTTGGATGAATAATTCTTGTGAAAGGAAATCTTGTATCTTATCGCGAACAACCTGTTATCAGCAGACCGCTCTTCGGAAACAGATAATGGCATGATTTTACGATTGCTAGTACTACAATAACTCGTTCGCGAAGTACCACGATGCTACGTTTCCTCGTATTAATTATCGCGACCTTTCACCTCGCGGAATGTCAAACCCCTGTGATTTCCACGAGACCCCAAGAAAATGAAAATTCGAACTTGAACGTATCGCAAATTTCGCCGAAAAAACCAAATATCTGTAGTGTGTGCTCGTGTGAAGGTAAATATTTTTGGTCTCACTCGTAAATTACTCGACAGTAAAAAAATCGCGTTCTCGCAACCACAAAAATATATTCCTATTGTAGAAAAGGGTTTCGGAACATAATATTTTCTGTAAGTTTTTCGACCATGAAATATTTGTTTCAATATCTTAAACTATTAGTCACCCGCGAACGATGCGTAATGTAGCCGATAACTTGGCTTATCTTTGATAAGGATCCAAGATGGATTGCACGGGAAAAACTATCGCCATGAACTTCACGGAATACCAATGGCCTTCGGAACCATTGGACCAAGTTTTGTTCAAGCACAATTGTTTGAAACACATTTGGAAATTCCCTGCGGTTGAAATTCGGCAGTTAATTATCACGGACAATTCGATTGGTGGGATCGAGAACGCCGCTTTTCGGGAGTTGAAGAATTTATCTGTACTTGACCTAAGCAGTAACGGCTTGACGGATAAAATTTTGAATCCCGAGGAATTTGAGGTAAGCTTGGTTTCGGACTTTTTGAAGTTTTTACGCCCTTAGAGAACGACTACCTATATTCGACCTATATAAAACCTATAAACGACCTATATAACATACATAGCACCTATAAATGCCATATCATTGAAATATATTTGGAATATTCATGACGTATTTATGACCTATAAACGACATATATATGCCATATATGTGACTCCTAAATTTTTTACAAGTAAGCCACATATATCTCACCTTTATCTGGCCTATATTGCATTTATATATAACCTATATAAACCAATGCACGCACGTACAGGTGGAAGCGTTGCATATAGGTCGTTTGGAGTCTCATATCTCGTATATAGGTCATAAACAGGTCGCCTATAGATCATATATATGTGTTTTTTATGGCGATTATAGGTCAATTATAGGTCACCTATATGAGTTACATATAGGTCGTTTATAGATCTTATATATGTCGAATATAAGTCGTCGTGCTCCAAGGGCGGATTTGCATGAATGTTGAAGTTGTGATCAAGTTTCAGAATTTTCGAAGTTTCGGAACTATTGAAGTTGAATTTTGAAGTTTAGTAGCATTCTGATTTTTGAAGATTGAAGGTTGTTGAGTTCGGAAATTTGTCAACTTCTAGATATTTCGACATTTTTGAAAAAATGTCTGGTATTCTAAAGTTTTTACGAATATATATAAATTTGAAGGTTTTCAAGGCTTTTAAACTTTGGGAAATTTTCAAGCTCAAGAAATTTGGTTAGTTCTAGAATTTCAGATTTTTAAAGAATTATCAAAACCCCACTCTGGCTACGCGCCTAGTAAAGGACGAAATGAAGTTTTTGTTATTCCGAAATTGATTAAGTATTATTTCATGAAACACAATCTTATCGATTATAACCCTTAATTCCCCAGACCGAAGAGCTTTTTTAATATATCGGTTATGGAGGTCGAAAACACGAAATCAGAAATTTCAAAAATTTCCAACTTTGCAATCCTAAAGTATCCGCTTTCAGGGAAAATTTTCTCCGGTATCTTTTGAACCTCTCGAATTCCTGAGGGTGTTGAATTTGAGTAACAACGAGATAAATGCCTTACACCAAGATTTTTTCGAACACATGGCAAAACTCACAAAACTGGATTTGAGTTATAATCATCTCACTACTTTGAAAGGGAGCACTGCAATTGCAATTAATGATATTGCACGCTTGGAGGAACTAAATTTGGGCCATTGTAGACTGGATGACATTGAACGTATTTGGCCAACTGTCAAGTAATTCGAGTTTTTATGGAAATTACTGAACGAGATATAATTTTACCCTCTATTATAATTACTTTAGTTTGTCTTTTAACTATCATTTCAAGTAATACATTACGAGATTTTCTACTAGAATATGCGAAAAACGGAGTTTTGCATCATTTTTTATTCCACTCGCTTTTAAAAATTGCCTTCGTCATGAACCAAGACACATAACATTTTCGATTGTTAATATGCCGGCCAAAAAAAATCGAGCGGTAGACTTGAATTCCTCTTCAGTGATTGGCGGACATGAGGATATTTTGGCCGCCATCTTGACCGCGTTATAACGGTATTATAACGGCGTTACAACGCCGTAACAAATTGAGATCAATCGAAAATGTTAATAAATTTAAAGTCAGTACCGCGCTAACTGCAACCAAAATAAATAATTATTGTATACGTCGGATTTAGAACGCTGAAAAAACTGGATTTATCTTGGAATTCATTCACAAAACTTCCCAAAGTCTTGGATCATGGACAAAAAATGGAAACGCTCATATTGGACGCGAATCCAATCGAGTCCGTGAGTAGTGCTCATGCTTTTCCAAACTCTCTACAAGAACTCAAAGAACTGAGTATGAGCGCTATGCCGAAATTGAGGACGCTTGAAAAAGGTTCGATGTCGAATTTGGAGAAACTGGAAACTTTGAGGATGAACGGTTGTCACAAACTGTTCAATATTTCGGATGGAACTTTTGCTAGCGCGGTAAGTTCGAATTTATTCGATTTTTGTTGAAATTTCAACATTTCACAACGTTTTCCGAGGACTGTAAATGTTCGATAGAATATGAAAAATTCGCAATTTGAACGCAATTTTGACTTGTATTCAAATGCAAAAATGTTGGAATTTTTCGAAGATTGAAAAATATGACAAATTTCGCGGTCAATTTGCGTTTGAGAATCGAAAGTTCGGGAAGAGTTCACAATTTTTAGAAAAATCTTTATAAATACTTGCAAAATTTGCTACATTTTGAAAATTTTAACATATTCGTTCAATTGTAACTAATATTAACTTTCTCCGAAGATAAAAAAATGCGACAGTTTTCGTGAATATTGCAAACTTTAACGGTCTAACATAAAACTCCATCGATAATTTTCAAAATCCCGGAAAAAACTCAATATTTTTGGAATTTTCAAAATTTTTCGGTTTTCCTTGAAAATCAAATTTCATCAACATTGCCCGAAAAATCAAGTTCGCGTGATATTTAATCGATTTGAAGCCGTTACAAAATTCAAACAATGTATATACTCAAAATATCATGAAAAACCCATTTTTAATACTCAAAAACGCTCCGAAAAACGATTTCCAAATTTCCAACTGGACGCAACAACAAACAAACACACAAACTTATCATGAATAGTTACATACCTAATTTACACAAAATCTATGCAAATTTTAGACCTCAGCTGGGCCAACTTGGCCACCGATAAGAAAATTAGATTTATCCGATAACGCCTTACAATACCTGCCTCACCTTCTGATTGCTCGATGGGACAACCTCGAAGAACTCAATTTAGCTGGTAATCCATGGAGTTGTGATTGCCGAAACGAAGATCTGGTAATTCAAAATGACTAGAGTTCCTAAAACAGAGTTTGGCCATCCCAGCGCAAATATTTGATTGGCTACCTCAAAAGCTAGGTCCAAAATGGCGGCCCCAATAGGAAGCAAATGTACACAGACGAACGTGTGCATGTGTACCGCCGCCATTTTGAACCCAGTGATGACACGTTAACACATTCATAAATAGCCAAACTCTCTATTTACAGGCCCTCAAAAATGACAACCTCTTGTTTTCCGCGATCCATTTTCAGGACATTTAAACCAACTTTTACCTTTCTCCAGGTCCAAGTGATACTCGCGCAACTGAGGAAAAAAATACCTTCAAACAATTTCGACGAACTCAAATGCGCCGGTCCACCAACGCTGAAAGGCTCGACGTTAGTCAGCTTAGAAAAACACAATTTGCGCTGTCTCGATTACTACGGCGCTGAACCGCAAAACGACGCAATTTTTCTTGTTGGCATTTTCATAGGTATTCTTCTCGCCATACCTATTTCACTCACAGCCTTCTTCGTTTGGCGAAATGGTCTATTTTGTTGCGGCCCCAAAGGGCCTGCTTCGTATTCTCGCGCCTTTTATAAAAGAACGACCATGAATGACGATGGTTACATGTAAACCCTTACAAAAAACTACTGATCAACTCTATTGTTGAACCACTTACGATGCTTATGACTAGAATTCCTATAAATAGAGAGTTTGGCTATTTGTGAATGTGTTGGTGTGTATGTGTACTTCTGGGTCCAAAATGGCGGCGGTACACACACATACATTCGACACGTGCATACAATCACTTCTTCCTATTGGAGCTGCCATTTTGGATCCAGCTTTGGAGAGAGCCAATCAAACATTTGCGCCGGAATAGCCAAACTCTCTATTTATAGGAACTCTAGGGTGAAGCTATGACATTTTTGTACAACGTAGTATTTATGATCCAAGTTGACAGTATTGTATGAGAATAGAAATCCAAAATGTCAATTCTTTCTGATGAAAACTGTCTGATATGTACGAGTGTTTCATAATAAAAGTGTTAGAAAATAAATCGTTTTTTCAGAACTAACTGAATAGCTTCTATCAATTCTTATCAATTTTTATCAATTCGTGTCAATTCCCATTAATCCCCGCCTATGCTCATCAGTTTCCATCAATTCCTATAAATTCCCATTCATTTCCACCGATTCCCATCAATGACCATTAATTCTCGTCAATCTCCATTGATTGTTTCCAATTTCTACCACTTTTCATCGATTCCCATAAATTCCTCTCGATTCCTGTCAATTTATATCGATAACACATCAATTCCCACCAATTACCAACGATTTTCATCAATGCTGATCAATTTCTATCATCTCCCATCAATTCCTACATATGTCTATCAATTCTCACACTTTTTTTATCATTCGTTGCGATATTAATGAAACCTGGAGATTCTAAATTGAAATTTTCAATTTTATAATTGTTAAATTACGTCAGTCAAATGCCTAAAAAATAGCCAAATTTCAGAAAAGAAAATTCGATTTCTTGATAATTTGGGGAATTTTTTATTTACATTTGAAATTCATGAAACTGAAAAATATCGAACTCACAAAGTTATCAAAAATATCGAAATTATTATCATCAGTAAACTTTTACTTCCTTCGATGATTGCGAAAATTCTGAATCTGAAAAATTCGTCTCGAGTCTTCAATATCATAACGTCCTCATTTTTGACGAGAATAATCCATTCATCAGTCGAAATATAACATACTTTTATTTTCACTGGTTCCTCGCAACCTACAATTACATCATAGAATCTAATCCTTATTTTGGTATCACGTGATTTACAATACTTTCAATCTACATTGATTTTATTCATCCCTTGCAAACTGAACGTTTCAAGTTTCTTAAAAAGCTTCGCGGTGACCTTGTAACTTATTCAAAAAATGCATAAGGCGACATTTTGCGATTCAAAGAAATTTTATAGGGTTTGTATCAGGTGCCCCATTAGAAATGAAAAATCTTATAAGATTCTTAGTTACAAGGGATGTTACACCTTCCGCCTGGAAGATTTTTTTATCACATGTTCGACTACATTCAGGTAGATCATTTAAAGTGAATCATCAACATTATTACAAACGGAGTCTTTCATAATTATTGATAACAAATAATTTGTTTGTTCACCCTACACACTTATCAAGGTAAAATCATCTTTTACACACATCTTTTGCACAGAAAATTGAATAGATTCGATAAAATGGACTTTCGGGCGGACGAATGGCCTGTACTCAAAAATTTGATTTTAAAATAAATCCGACTTAAAAGTAAAACTCCAATATTTATCTAATATTCTCAATTCTTCAGTTACCTTCAAACACTCTGATTGAAATAACATCGATAAATTCATTTTTTTTTCACTCCAACCTCAAAATTGGTACTTTAAATGTATTTTTCGGCCATCGTGAAGAAAAGTACTGTGTTGCGCACGCTGGCAATTGTCGATTTTGACGAAATGAAAGGTTGTGGCACGAGCCGGAGGCGAGTGCCGCAACCTTTCATTTCGTCAAAGTCACCAATGCCAACTTGCACAACAATGTACTATAGTGTTTCCTCAAAGAAAAAAAAAAAAAAAAAAAAACTAAGATCTGCTGTTCCGCTCAATTTGACTTTCGGTGGTTTGCTTAAATTTCAACAGTTTGTCCTTTCTGGGTTGAATATGCGTGCCCATCCATTCTTCGGTCATCGCTGGGTAAAATACGCTATCCATCTGCACTCGCAAGTAACCTTCCAATGACGACAATTCGAACAGCATGCTTAATTTGGTGAAATTACAACGCTCATTAACAACGTCCATGTGTCATTTGGAATTGAATTTAGGAAAAAGTTGTACTCACTCGGTAAAAACGGGCACGAGACTCTCGAGTTGCATGGGGTTAGTGTAGTTATTCGCCACTTGCCATTTATTCATCCACGTGTTGACTCTGGAAAATGAGACAGATTTTTCGTTTTTGTTTTACGATACTTGTATTCTGTAACGTTGGCAATTGAATGATATAATACTTCGTAATTCGTAAACTGAGTATATTTTTTTCATAATAAAAAATATGTAATGAAATAAATTTTCGATTGAATTTTGAATCTTCAAAGTTAAATTGTTGAACTTGTGGAGAAACTAATCCCGAAATTGTTAGTTACTAGAATTCTTGGATTTTTGAATCTGGTAAAATTAATGCTTAGATTCCGAAACTCTGATTTTAAAATTATTAATTTCATTATTTCAGAATTCCTACATTGCATGCACAATAAAAATACGAACTGTTCGCTGTTGACAACGTTCTCGTACTTGACCAGGAAATTCAAAAACCACTCGATCCCAACCGTCACTTGCCACCCAGGGTAGTCCAAATTACTGGGTATCGGAAGTGGCCGAGGGGGCGGTACGATGTGCAGGGGGTAATCGACGAAGCCCAAACTTTTGGCCACTTGCATGTGAGTCTGCTCGGAATACCCATGCAGCCAAACTTTTAAACACATTGCCAGCGATGGAATACCACTCGGCAAAAGTTCGCACATCGTGGCGAAATGATCGTACCTGACAAATTACCCTCATCAGTACATTGCCATCCTATTTAAAAAAGGCGATATCTGCACTTTTACTCTGCTGGGTCATTAGCAAGGTTGTGCAATGATGTTGCACATCATTGCATTACCATTACAGCGATCAGAATCTTTCAAATATCGTGCTGGTTTTTGTATAAAAGAGTATATTTTGAGTTTGCTGGAATCATGCGATTGCAGTTACGTCATTTTTCCAACATGTGATGGAAGATAATCTTTTAAGAGTTTAGAACGCACTTTACGACATGCGAAATTTCAATTGATACTTTACATTCATCTAACGCGACCCACTCGTGATTTTTCATAACTGATCGATGACTGCCAACTGTTGCCAACCCTTAATAATATGTACGAGCTTGATGATTGGCATTACCTTTATTTTCAGACATTTCAACATTTCTTAACGATTCCAAACATTTTGAACAATTTAGAAAATGTTGAAGAAATTTGGGAATTTTATAAAACTTCAACAATTTTCCACAAACGTGTACAAAAATTCCGAAAATTTTCGAGCATTTCGAAGATTCCAAAGGATTTTGAAAATTTTTACGAAATACTGCATATTTTCAGAAATTTCGAAGTTTTTGAAAATAAAGTGATTTCTAAAAATTCTCAAAAACTTTAAAGAAAATTCCGGAAATTTTGAACAATTCCGAAAATTTTCAAGAATGTTAACCATTTTCAAGATTACAGAAAATTTTCAAAAATTCCACAACATTGAAAGAATTTCAACACTTTACGAAAATTATATGATTTAAAAAATTTTTCAAAACTTCAACCATTTTCAACAATTTTGGAAATTTTGGAGAATTTCGAAAATTCCAAAAAATTTAGATATTTCCAGAATCTAACAAAATTCGAAAAATTTAAATAATTTACAAAAATCACAGAATTTCTGGAAATTTTTAAAAACTTCAACAATTTTCTACAATTTCAGAAATTTTGAGAAGTTATAAAAATCCTCAAAAATTTCGGGAATCGTCCAAAATTTTCGAAATTTGTAGAAATTTCGAAAATTCTCAACAATTTTAAAATTTCAATCTCAGGCAATAATATGCAATCTTATATCATTGCTCGCGTCTCAGCAGGGTAGAAAAACCCGAATTTTTATTGTGCGCATATATATACATCGTTGGATTCGTAATTTTATAACAAATTTTACCGTGTTTACTGCAATCAAAAATGTCAATTACCCTTCGAGATATTGAAATCTACATTACTCAATTCACAAAGATTTTAAAAACATCCTATCAAAAAAAGTCGACATGTACGAGGATTTTCGACTGCCCGCCGGTATCACAATGATTATCGTACATTTTCAAGAATATACATGCATGAAGATAATATAGGAACTTCAGAATTTTACCGAAACCTCTAAGGTTTTAAAGAAACACGGAAGGGAAAAAAATCGACCAAAATACAATTTTTTAAATCAGAAAAAATCACGACTAATCTCTATTCGATGACAATTTCAATTCCGTCAAGATTGTCGAAATCGGATAATTTAGTAAATTTCAAGACAAAGGACTACACATTTCAGTAGTCGATATTATTGATAAAAAAAGTTTTCATCAAATTTGAGTGATTCGTTTGAGACATTTTGACACATTAAAATTTCTACTAGTTACGAAATGTGCATTTAAACAATGTATCAATCGAATATACCTCGACCAACCGGTAAAAACTGTTCCCCGGAATTCGTTGACTTTGTTAACATGAGTACCAAGTTCCTCCAGCCATCGCTCGTGATTGCTCAAGTGGTGTCGAATGCTCGGTATGTACTGAGTTGATCCCGTGGCCCCTTTGAATGCCGACGCCACCCAAACTTTCGGAAAAGCCACACTGTATTTGTCCCACATATCTGCAGAAAAAATCACAAACTCAAACATTACATACTATCTCAAAAACAACCTTAGTAATCTCGATTCTATATAGACTATGTGCATTTGCGACGGTGCTGCCGCCTGGCGCCCAGCGTTAGAATAAATGGAGGATGCACATAGTCTACAAGAATCGACGGAATTCTCAGAAAATATGAAATTTCCTTTAAAGAATTTCGTTCCTTTATAAAGCGGCCTTGAAAGATTCTGATAAGTTCAACGACTCTTATAAGGTCGTCTTATAAAAAATGTAATTATTACAAGAAAATGTAGGACCTTATACGAACTTCATCCACTATCTTATAAGAATCAAAATTACTAGAAAAACTCACAAAAACATCCAAAACTTACCTGGCGCCAAAGCGAAAGTCTCCCTAGAGTTGTAATGCCACACCATAGGCTCCACATATTTTCCTATGTAGTGTTCTAAAATTAAAAAAAAAAATGTTTCAATCATAACCGACTTCAATTTTGCGAGCAAATTCCTAAAGTGCCGCATCAAACCTTTTCATCAACGATTTTTGCAGGAACTTGAAATTGTCCAAGTTTTGGAAAATGTGAATTCATAATCCTGAATTAACACTCGAAAAATTTTCCATTTACGAAAAATTTCACAAGTCTTCGAAAAAATGAATAATTCCAGAACGATAGCGAAAATCTTACATTTCTGGGAGGTATCTACAAATTTCTCCGACTTCAACTGAAATGTCGAATTCCGCAACACTTCTTCAACAACAGATAATCGCTAGATTTCTTGTAAAAGGGGTTATCGCGGTACCATTCAGAACCGGTAAGTCTATGGAGCGCAGCATGTCGTCCCACATGATGATCTTCAAAGTGGGGTAAGTTTCCTTGATGTACTGCGCCACGAGGAGGACGTGCTCGAGGAAGAGATCGGATTTGCCGTGTTTGCTGGAGCTGACCCGCTTCGAGCAGACCGCGCAGAGGCCGAGGTGCCAAACTTCGTCGGCGCCTATGTGCAGGTACTGGATGTCTGGGTGAAACGAGACCATTTGCCGTATCATGGACTTCACAAGGGACAGCGTCCCGGGGTTCGACGGGCAAATTGAGCTGGGGAACGACGAAACTTCGCGCAGGGAACGCCATTCGTCGTGCTTCAGGACGAACTGAAACAATTATTGTGGAGTTATTGCTTTGCTGTGTTCAAACTTGCATCATCTCTTTCTGCATCACGTGAAAATCTCAAAATCGACATTTCGGCCGTGAGGTCATTTTCTACAGACCATGCAGGGGTCGTACTCTCTTATGAAAACTTCTTCTCGCATTTATTAGAAATTTTCAGAATCCACTATAAACCCTCGAAAAATCATTAGAAACTTCTGGAAAGTTATATGAAATGTCTAACTAGTTAATGGAAACTCTTTGGATATCATAAGATCATGTTAGAAGTTATTTTCAATTCACAAAATTTCTAACATCATCTGAAAGGTCACTAGATTTCTCACAAAAATTCTAGATTATTTATAAATTAACGCAAGACACTTACAAGCTCACTGAATCGATCTCAAAATTATGTGAAACCTGTAAAAAGTCACTAGAACTCCAAAAAAGTAATCAAAAACTTATTTACTCATTGGATCATTCTGGGAATTATTAAAAACTTCCAAAATCCACTAGAAACCTTTAAAAAGTCACTAGAACATCCTCAAACTTATTTATAATTGATCACCTCCATATGACCAAAAGTCTGAACCAAGGGAACAACTGCGAGACCACAATCACCGGCCATTTGTAAAATTTGTCTTCCTTCTTGAGCTGTATATCCATTGGTCAAACTCCGAGGTCCGTTGCTGCCAATTGGAGAAAGTTCTCGGGTGTATGGAAATGTGTCTTCCCATTCCAATAATAACCCTGTTGCTCCCCATGTTCTCAACAATGGAAACAACTAAAAAATAAGAAGACTTCAATTGAAAAAACAGAAATCTGAAAATTTATTATTCTTCTGGGTCTAAAATTTTATGCGAGTTTTGAAAACAGAAAATTTTCGAATTTCAATTTTCAAAAAATAAGGATTTGAATGAAAAAATGGACGATTGGAAAAATAGAGAAAATAACGGTCAGAATTTCAAAATTCCAAATATGTGATACATTCTCAGGTTGAAACTGAAAAATTGGATTGATCAGTGAATTCTGAGAAGAAGTCAAAATTCATTGATTTAAATTTCAAAGAATGGAAAATTTGAAAAATTTATAGTTCAGTAAATTATAAATTTAATTGAAGATAGAAAAAAATATGCAGATTTAAAAAATTTTTAAGACTTCCAAATTGGAGAATTCCAAGACATTTTGAAATTTGAAATTTTTTTGTTTGCAAAGTAATAAGTTACACAATTTGTTCCTACTTTCCCAAATCATATCAAATAGACGAATAGTACATTTAGATTTATTTAAAGCTAAAAAATTAACTATATAACCATTGTCAACAATATTAGCAACTTTAACTTCAAAAACTCGAAAAACAATAAATTATAACAAGGACCAATGAAATCTACGTCGAATGCTGAATTACAATTATTTATTCAAAAATATTTTTTCATTTACATCTTATCAACAGACTTTCAGTTTTAACTCAGTTTTGTTCCAAGATTCTGACAAAGTTTAAGATAAAAATAAGAAGTCTATATATATTCTTATCAATATAAACATCAACAAAATTTTTTGCTTCGAAAGTTCGAATAAGCCCGATTTCTCTCATCAAAACATGACTAACCTTTTCAAAATAAGATGTTCGTGGTGGTGCTCCCTTCAAATCGAGATGAATCAATCTTAAATAATCAAAATACAATGTTTATTGCACATTGTACCTCAGAAAATAAACAAAATCAATGAATATTTACCTGTGCGAACTGAAAGTCAAAGCATCCATTTTTGTTTGTTTTTCTTAACATTTGATTTGACAATGTTTTTGTTTTTCCCAGGATTTACTACACCAGTCAGTTGTGCAGCTGATTATTTGGAAGAAAATCAATTTTCACTGATAACAATCATCATTCTAGGTACAGTTCATTTCTGCATGTTATGAAATTTAAAAAAAAATCGATTGCAAATAATGAATCATGGAATCAATATAATGGGTTGATAATTCAATCGGGGGAGTTTATATTTTTTGCAGAAATTATTTCCATTTTACGGAAAGTGTCTTGACTCGAGGCGCGAAGTATGAAGAATTCGTAAAGCATTTTTACATGACAACGTTTACTATTTTCACCATTTATTTGTATGGATAAAAAATGTTATCAATTTTTGTGCCTACACACACAAAAACCCGTGTTTAGATACACTATATATCCAAATTTAATATTTAAAAAGAGCGTTGCTGTTGGTTTCTGTCAAATCGCTAAAATTGGCTAAAATCAGCTGTAGCCTCTCTCTCTCAAGTTCCAGTAATTGCCGCAAGAGCGCTGCAATTTTAGAAACGTGGAAAACCGCATCATCCCCCCGGGACGTCAAAACAATCAGAAAAAATAGTCCCCAAATATTATTTCGTTCCAAAAACGCAATTTTTGGACAATTCGGCGAGCGGGATTCCGCGGCCAGTGCGCGAACATAAGTTCTCACATGTTCCGCGTGTGTTCGTGTGCATGCACGTACACACAATCGGACTTTCTCCCCTCGGCTCACGCTGTGTTTTCCATGTCAACGACACGCGCGCCGCATCAAGGGCAACGGCGCTGCTTTCACGCCCCTGCAGCTGCATTGGACCAGAAATTGCCGAAAATCGCGGAAAGTGAGAAGAAAGGATTGAGATGAGCGACAATGGCTGCATACACTTGAATAATTTCAAGGCAGCCAAGGGCATACAGCCGTACAAAGTCATACACTCGTACTTCGTGACGAGCACATCGAACGAGGCGCGCGTGAGAAAGGTACGACCGGTCAATTTTGATTACAATTGTTTTCATTCTTCTGTCTTTCACTCTGCGGCACGGGGATTTTTCGAGGGCGACGACAGCGCCGTTTTGACAGCTGTCACGTCGCAGCGGAATTTTGGATTTCGTGATGCGGAAAATACGCGTGGACATGTTTTGTTTACATACAAGTTAAATAAGAGTTTGTCATTTGGATTTTCTTGATTTCTAAAATTTATCTTTGGATATTGTGACGTTTTTCCGGCAGTCTAGACATTTAGGAATATTTTATGTTTTTTCTTGATTCTTTTTTGTGCTGTCTGATTTTTGAAGTGAAAATATGTAAAATGTGAATTTAAAGTGAGAGTACACTGAAGGATGTTCGCGATCGAGTGTGAAGAGTTATTTGAAGATATTTGAAATTATTTCAAATATGACAAGATATTCAAAACTTTTACTAATAATTTGACATTTTAATATTTTTTTGAGTGCTTGTAAGTTGGGTATAATTTTGAAATATTTTTTTAATTCTTAGGATTTTCAATTGTCTTGTCAAAGAATTGTCTTTCAATTGTCAAATTTATGAAATTTTAAGAATTAAAAAATTTTTGAAAATCTTCAAGTCAAAAATTTTTCGAACTTATCAAAATTGGCAAAACTTTTGAATTTATTGAAATTTTTAAAATTTTGAAAAATCTTATTATCTCACAAATTGTATACAATTCCAAAAAACGTTTAAAATTATTAACATTTACACAATTTGGAGTCCAAATTTTTCCAAATTATCAAAATTTACTAAAATTTTAGAATTTATTAATTTTTGAAATTGGCATAATGTTGTTAAAAGTTTGAGCATTTTTAAATTTACACGAATTTTGAAACTTCATAACATTTCCACTATCACAAAGTTTTCATAATCTCCAAAAATTTGTAAGTTTTAAATAATGTCACAATGTTAAAAATAATCGAATTTTTACAAAAATTTCAAAATTCAGTAATTTTTGAACTTTCTAGAATTACCGGTTATCGAAATTTTGTGTATTTTTAAATTTCCATGAATTTTCGAGTTAAAAAATGTTCAAACTTTTCAACATTTCCGAAATTGAGGAGCTCTCAACAAGAAGGCGACAAGCGCGTGAAAACAGGAAAAAGTATTGTCCGCGTCGTGACGTCACGAAACAAAATTCAAAATAAAAAAATCGAA
>JAPYZK010000873.1:1480-23083 GCA_030522785.1 Platygaster equestris | reverse complement strand
ATGTATGGCACTTCGTTTATTCGTTTTCACGTCAAAAGACATGTAAACTGTGATTTAAAAAAAAAATCGGCCTCACATAGTCGGAGGGGCGCAGAGTGTCCGACCTCTCCCTCAATTACCCTATACCCTAGTGATTGTAGTTTTTATAAATACAGGCCAAATTGTTATAAAATTAGCAAATTATTTATGAAAATTCGTCATTTTATAAAAATTTAATGAAATTTTCGATTTCTATAAAGTGGTTTTATAAAACCTGTCGAAATTTCCACACAATTCTTATGTTTTTTTATGAAGACGATTGAAACCCCCCAAATTTTCTCATAAAACTTTTATTTTCATGAAAACTTCGCGATTTCTATAAAAAGATTCATATTTTTATAAAACAAACTTTAAGGAACATATAATTTCATAGAATTTGAAAATTCTCCAACCCAAATTGGAAATAAGCACCCAAATTGACATCGATTTGATGGACAAGAAAGTTGACTATCGGATTTCTGATGCAAAGGTCGCAAGTTCGAATCCCACTGCCGACGAAACATTTTAAAATTTCTTTCGAAACGAAATTTGAGCTAGAGCCTCATAAACGAATGAAAATAGTATATAAATTAGCAAAATGATCCAAAAAAGGTTGGAAACATTTTTTCATATTTTTAATCATTTCGAAAAAAAATTTTTATACAAAAAAATTTTTTCTCAAATTATATGAAACCACTTCATAAACAATGCGAAATTCATAAAACTTTCATAAAACCGACCGTATGAAAATTTCTATAAAAATTTTCCATAAGGTTTTTATAAAAACTAGAATCACTATATACTGAGTTAGTTACACCAAATTCATCATCCCAAATTCAAAAGATCAAGATTCCCCGAAACAATCATCCAAGTATGTAAAAAAAGCCACAACCTCTTCCATATTCCATCACCTCACCCTCCAGCGCCACCCTTATCAGTTCGTTTCCTACATCCGCTGAACTGATCCAAGAAAAAGCCCTCCCGAAGACCGCATCCTGTTTTCCCGCAGGAATCCCGCCCCTAAATGCAATATCGATAACAACATTCACAGCACGGAACATCAAAAAGGGATCTCATCGAATTCCAGTAAAAGCACGCAAAGACACGCGAATACGCTCCGGAAAAATGGGGGCAAGTCCGTCGTGGGTGAAGGAAAGTCTTAAGATTCTCGTAAATCATCGTTTACATTCCAAGTCGCTGCCTCGTGAATCAAATACGCCCTGAAATCCTCGGGATGCTCGCACGCTTTTTTTCCCACGAGAAAAGCGCGCGGAGTTCATATATCCTCCCGTCTACTTATCGCCCCGAAAAAGCCCTTTTTTTCTTCCTCGCGCGCGGAAATTTTTCTTACTCTCGTTCGCTACGCCTGTTAAGCCTTTCGCTGGAGAACACGAAAGAGGGAGAGGGGCAGTTTTTGTCACCGGCGACGTTTCTCCGGGCTTTACCTGTTACGTAAATTGCTACGGAGATAATTGAAACGAAAAGCAGTAGATGAAATTGCGGAAACGCTTTGGGAGCGTTTGGCCTTGTTCTTGGGGTCGCTGAACTTGGCGCCCTTTTTTTCGGAGCGTCCGAGGATGAAGGATCGATGTTCTTGTGGGGTTTGAGAATGGGGTTGGTGTTTTTGGGGTTCGAGAAGTTGATAATTTCTTGCGAGATTTCTGGGAGAAAATTTGTGGGGTCTTGGAAGAATTTTAAGTTTTTCAGTTTCGGAATTATTGATTACACTTGGTTGTTTGATTTTTGTAGGCCCAAAATTGAAATTTTTGCGACTTTATATTCGATTTTTTTGATCTTCGAAAATTTGAACAAAGTCGACAATTTTTGGGAATTGGATTTTGGGAGATTTTCGGAAACTTAAAAACGTAAAAATCCCAGTTCTGAAATTTTGAATTTTATAAATTTCGAAAAATTGGGGATTTCATTATTCTTAACGCTAAAATTTGAAATTTGTTACATTTCGTACAAACCTCGAAAATTCCAAACGTTGTACAATTAAAAAACTTCAAACTTCAAAAGGCTCGAAAACTTATAAATTCATCAAAATTTCTATCAAAATTTGGAACATTCGGGAATTACTAAGCTTCTAAACTTTGATGTTATTCAAAACTTGTACAATTAATGAAACTTCTAATATCCGAAAATTTCATGATTTCAAAGCTTAAGAACTGTACGATTCCAAAACATTGAAATTTTTCAAAATTCTCAAAAACTTTCAAGACTCAAATTTCTCTAAACTTCCAAATTTCGAAAACTTCGGAAATTTCCAAAACCTCAAAAATTCCGAAATCCCCAAAACATCAATTAGACTTAAAAATGTTTGAAGCATCAATGCTATGGAGCTTCGAAACTTCCAATAAGTCAAAAACTTCCCAAGTTCGTAAAATATCGAGTTACAATTGTTTCCCGTTTGTCTTGACATATAAAACTGTCATCTACTTATAATCGTGACACCACACACGATTCAATCAATAACATCGCGTTTTTCGTTTTTAGCCATTTTTAATCCAGTCCAGTAAAAAAACAGACAAAAAAAATATTTTCTATTGCAAAAAAACTCAAAATTATACAAGTGAAAATTTCGGAAAATATTTTTCACGAAACGACCCTATTTTATCATCACAATAAAAGTCATGTAGCATGCAAAAAACCAGAAGTCAAGCGAATGACTCGAGAGGTGTCAAAGGCGTCAAGATTCGTCCGTGAAATGCAGATGAGCCGATAAGGAGACGCGAAGAGCGAAAAACTTGGCTAGCGGGGACGTTCCGCGCGAGCAATTGTCAGTGAACAATGACCCCTTTCTTGGGAAACTTTTCGTTTCGGGCGGAAGGACAGCCATGAAAGGAGCGCTCTTTCCGGCGCTTAAAATCGTTCCTTCGGCAACCGCGTCTGCCACCCGAGGATTATTACTTTTGCCGTCGATGAAAAATGGGCAAAATTCCGACTTGAAACGGTTTCGCAGCGCGGAATATGACGACGCAGGCTTTTTTTAATTATCTCGTGCGACTCGGCGTGAAGTTTCAACGTCAATTTTGACTCCGTGTCGGGAAGAAGGAATGAGATGTGTACCGGAGGATATGAGAGTTTTTTGCTTTTTTTAAAAACAGGCAAGGTGGTGTGACCTAGATTTTGTGATATTAAAGTGGGTTCTGAGAATGTTGGATGCTCGCAAAACACGTAACGCGAAACTTGATAATATATAGTTTCGAAATCTTTGGCTGAGTTAAGGAAGTTGAGGGTTATTTTTTCAGTGAAATGACTGTATAAAATTCGATTTCATACAATTATACGACTGTGTATCGTATGAGTTAATTTATTGATGGAACATTGATGAATCAATTAGCTACTCTGATTTCCATTTCTCCACATTTATTATTCAAGACTTCAGACATCGTAAGAATTGTATGAACGGATATTACAGAAACTGCATGATGAAGAGATTTCAGAAAATTTTGACACCGACTGAAATTTCTTCATTCTTTTCTAGTGTTTCGATTTTCGACCAAGAATAAACAAAATAAAATTTCACAACAAAATAGGGGAAAAAACCAGATTGATCAGAAAATAAATTCAAAATCAAAATTTCCATCAAATCACTTCAAAACCCATTCGATCAATACAACAATGTTCGAAAACGCTGGAAACCCCCGGAGACTGTCGTACACAGTAAATAGGACGTAGTGAAGCGTTGATTTACGGAATGAAAATTCAACGTCACAACTGGGACGCGTTTTTCCCGAACCGATGCGCCTGATGGGGCAAAGAGCGTCTGATATATCTTCGGCGTGGGAAGTTGTTCCGTATTTCAGTCTTTTAATTAAGCAGCGCCATATGTCGAGTGTGCACGCTTTTGCATTTCTGCCTTTTGCCTACAGACCCGCGATATCGATTCCATGACTTTTCTCGCTTCACTGGCGTATCATTTCAACTTTCCAGAAGCATTTGCTATCGCTGTCGTCATTAACTTCGAAATCAAGTTCCGAATTGCACGCTCCAGAAAGTCCACGTTTTCGTACGTTCATAAGCACGGTTCGCAAAAATAGATCTCAAAGTCCCAACTCCGAACTACAGAAAGTTCAATCAATATTAATGATGATCTTCCATAGTGCAATATCGAGTGGTTATGAACTTATTTCAGAAAAAAATCCATGTTTTTCGATGTTCCTAGTCCATTTTGTTTTATTCACCCAACGTTTCGATCTACTGAGTGAGATCCTCATGAGGGTTTATCATAATTATAAACATTTTTCGTCATTCCCACATAACAATATGAACAAACGAACCGAAAATCCGATGTACTTACGTCTGTAGAACGATGTGAAAATGAACATTTTGTGAAGGAATCGTGTCACTGATGAATGAACGATTTTTCGATAAAAGATTGTCTAGATTAATGATGTGACAATTACTTCGACAGCTTATGACATATCAATTAAGTAGCCTATTACAGTGATACCAACATTATAAAGCATATTACAGTTATTATATTTGATATGTGGGAATGACGAAAAATGTTCATAATTATGATAGCCTCTCATAAGGATCTCACTCAGTAGATTGAAACGTTGGGTGAATAAAACAAAATTGACTGCGAACTTTAAAACATGAATTTTTCTTTAAATCGACAATCCAAGGATAAAGAAACGTTTTCAATTGTTTCAGAGAGTTTCAAAACCTCCACTCGACTCAGCTAGTATAGAATGTCACTAAAAACTGCCAAGAATGGAAATTATGGAATCAAAATGCGAAAATCAAGAGGAAAAAATATTTTCCTGTTAAACATTTTTTGGAATTTCATACTCAACAATAAATTGTACGAGAAATTACACGAAGCTCCCACTGTTATCTAGAGATCCATCAGAAATGAACGAGTGTCAGGGAAGGTCTCCTGAGGTCTTTAGAAAGACTAGCTCTTACTCGTTATTTGTAGGAAAAAGACCCAAGAAAGCTGGGTCAAATCCCACTATTGATAAGCACCATGAAAGTTGTACAAACGCACAATGAATTACAGCGATTACTAAGGAAACGGGCGATGTTTGTACGTAAACCAAAAGCACGAGAGCCGCGGAGAGAAAAAATAGCCAGGAATGAGGAGCCACGAATTCCCTCCATCACCATTCGTTAATGCAGCCGCAATGTCTGGGACACCTAAAGTACTCGCTCGAGTTTCGTGCTTCTCGTGCACACCACGTTAAAACCTTGGCTTCGTTCTCGTGAATTATAAATGACCTCAGCGATTCTTCTCCCACACTTTATAATCATGTAAAAAAAAAAAAGAAAAAATCATCGATTGAGGTTGAAAAATGAAAGGAAAAAAGTTAAAAATTCGTGCGAGAAAAGCATACGATGATTGGGAAAATTTGGAAACATCAGAGATTTTCAGAAACTGGAATTTCAGTTTCGGAGAACGGAAAGATCTTTAATGACGGAAAAAACATTATCATTAAAACGACAGAAGGCTCCTGTGAGAATTCCTATGATTTATGATTAAACGGAGATATGAAAGCGAATTAGTAAAACTTCAAAGGTATCGAAGCAGAAGAGTTTCTACTTAACTTTGGCACGAGGAAAAGGGGTAATTTCAAAAAATAGTCACCACCATTAATTGGCGCCGCTCATTACGGGACAATGTGGAGTGCACTTTAGGATAAATTTTGCCTGGCTTATCGTGGAGTACGTCACTCCAATCAAGCGACGACGAAAAATTTCACGTTCTACCGCAGCGGCGGTCGACTGAACTTTTTTCCATTCTTTCACTTAGCGATTATTTTCATTTGGCGTCGACTTTTTTCGTCATTAGTGCCTTTACACGGTTCAGCGGTTCCGGCAGCACTTACGGGTACTTTTCGATATTGACATAATTTCTGGTCGTGGAAACGTTACGTTTTTGCGACCAGAAATTCCTTACGTATTTTTACAATCTACAATTCCAATTTCTTCACCATCGCGATATATTTAAATTTAATACAATTTTTATTTAATCGATTCAGAAATCGATCAAAATATGATGTTTCCTCTCGTCGTGACTGCATTTCTGTTTTTACTTATAAAAATAATATTCTTCCTGTTTATAGTGTCAGATTGGGCGTATAATGATTACTTCATGATTCTTGATAAATCTTCGAACATATTCGTTTTATCATACTAACGCCGAAAAATGAAAGTATGACTTTCGGCGACTTTATCATAACTTTATGAAGTCATACTAGTATTACCGTAGGGCATACTCAAAATAACCTCATTATTCGTTCCCAACTCTCGTGAAAATCATTAATTACCGCAAAATAACATCCCCAATAACTCCAATACAAGTATAATCTTAATCTCCATGGCCCTACGAATCCTCGAAAGGGTTCTCAAGGTTATTCCCAATTACGCTGGCAATAGAAACGCATGAATGCAAATTCGATAATGATCACCACTCTATTTGCAAATCAGTAGGTATAATATCGGCCGCAATAACGCGAATAAATTTGCATGACTGCCCGATATAACGCGAGGATTACTAAGTTTCGCATCGATGAATGATCGTAGTGATAGCGAAATTCCGGCTTCCTCCCTTATGAAGCGGATATGGAATTGTGCCAAAATCGAGTGAGATCGAGTCGATCCGTCCTTTTCGAGACTTACGCAAACCCTGTAATTCGGGCATATTTGGCGGGTAATTACAGGCCAAAAGACGGATGTTGCAAATTAGGACTGCTTTGGTCCGTTTTCAAGACTCACCTGTAACATAAAGATAACGAAGACGCTTAGTTTCTTTGCCTGGAATAAATTAATGCTATCATGTTTTTATTCACTAGTCGGGGGCGTAGACAGTAAATTTCTTCGTGGGGGGGGGGAGGGGTGTATAATGAGTCTTAGAAAACAGTAAGTATATGTGAAGGGCTGACGGTCAAACCTAGCTAACTACCACTTCCCATAAGGTTCACTATCTTATTGAATTCCTAAAACATATGAGTCTTATGCAAAGTGGTAGTTAGCTGGTTTTGACTGTCAGCCCTTCATGTATATTCCTACACATATCCAAAAAGATTGAATACAGCAACAAACAATTTCGTAATAAAGCGCTTAAACGAGGAAACGCAGCGAGGACATAAAACAGCTGTGGGTACGATTGCGCGAGCCCGTGCTCGCGGTGGATACGACTTTTTAAACGGCCACGGATGCGGCCGATATGAAGATATTTCAATTAGTTGGGCTTAATGAGACAGTTTCCCCAGATTGTGACATGCATAGCCAAATTGCGTAACGACTCGGCAACATGCGAGGAATCCTAATTAATCCGACTATTGTACGTGAACGCACATCGATGTGGATTTATAACCGATTACTATTCATATGACGTTTTGGAACTGTAGGCGAATAACGACATTATATAACGCGTGTGTTAGCCCGCTAATTACATTATATAACGTGTCAATACAATTCCACCGCAGCAGTAATCGTAACTTTGACTCCCCAATCGAATAAAGTGCTTGATTTGGGATCCATTTCGAGCAGTTATCTCGATGATCTTCCACGTCATTAGGTTGGTACGACTGGTCACTTTGGGAGAAGGATCCAGTGGTGATTATACAGACTTCATACATTGAGAAAAATTTTTGAATCATTTAGGTTATTTTATCGTTGTTTCAGCCGAAATCATTTTTATGAATGTTTTCACGAGAAAAAATCATCGTGAATAAAAATGATTTTGGCTGGAATAACGATAAAATAATCTCAATATTACCATATTTGAAAATTTCAGCGATAAATGTGAAAATAAAAAAACTGTAGACAAATTTTTCCCCACATAACGATGTAGTGACAAACATTATAGAATTTGATTCATACTGATGGTAAAATGATTTGTATCAACTATGATCGCATTATTATACAATTATATATGAATCATGATCGAACGTAATTCGTGAATGATTCTGCAATGATGCACTTCCAGAAAAATCAGAGATGTTGGAGAATCAGTCCATTTTTGTAACTTCGATGAATTTTTCAGTCGTTTTGATAAAATGCGACAGTTACATCAATAAAATAGGGTTTAAGCAAAAGTTTGTAGTACATTTCACTGGGATGCATTTCTCTCAGTGTATGTGAAAAGGAGAGAGATTCAAGGAATCTTAATATTTCTGAAGAATTATTTGTGTGATGATGATCATTATCATTCACGGATACGTTCACGATGTGAAGAACAATAGTGGGAAACTTGAAACAATAATGAAAATCATAGGTTTCTTTCATTTGTTCCAGAAACGCAATTATTATCATCGTGCTGGGGAATCGGAACCTTGATTCGTTATAAGGATCAGGAATGTAACTTCAAGGTTTTCGTTTTCGTTTGTGTTCACATTTTCTTTAGACGTTGCTATTTAACAGTTGGCGTCATTTGGTTAATTGAAATTGGAGCTATTAAAATTATTCCGTTACATAATTTATGGACAGCCCTCAATTCGAAAATTGGAAATCGAAGTCTTTCTACTACATTCAAATAGGGTCGTTTCATCAAAAATATATATTTTTTTATTTCCATTTGTGAAATGGAAATTATATAATTCTGAGTATTTTAACAATATAAAACATTTTTTATCTCGTCCGTTTTTTTAATAGATTAAGATCAAAAATTTTTTTGTACAACGACTCTATCAAAAACTGAAAGATTTGACAAAAAAAATGTGAAAATATAAGAATAAAACTATCATGGAATCAAAATCAAAAAATGACCGAATGATTATAATAAAAAATGAGGCTTCACTCCCACAGTTCATCTCAGATACACACCAAGCTTCTTTTTCATAACTTTGAACAAACAAAAAATCTGTTCTTCATGTTTAAATGACATTTCTCCAACTACGGAATCTCTACCCGTCCTCGCAAATCAGTTACCCCCGACGCGCTCGGACCTTAAACCACTTACCCCGGGTATTAAATTTGCCCCGAGTTTGCTCAACCAAAGCCAACGTCAACTCTCTTAGAAACTCGCATTTCCCGATGAATTAACATCGACACAAAAAAATCCAACCGTTCTTAGAAAAAAAAATAATGACACTAAGTAAAAAAAATCAATGAATAAAAACCCTCCAGTCGCAGAATCTGAATAAAGATTGACGTGACGCGATGGCTCGCTATTTAAATTCACCTCGGAAACAATTGAAAAAAGACCCCGAAAACTGCGAATAAGCAGTAAAATTCTCCACGCGCGAATGTAGCGCACTGAATATAAACCGGCGCGATCGAGAGTGGAAAAAAGGGGAAGGAAAAACGGGGCACTATCGTTTTCACGAGCATTATCGCGAATGCAGGCGTTTCTTCTCGTGCGGACCTCGCCCGTAAATTCCCCTCTACAAATTGAGCCGGACCGGGCGAGCGCTATTATGGCGAAGAAGGGTCAGTTGCAGGTGCGATAAATGATGGATGCGGTTTTTTCTCTGATTAAACATTTTCCGCGCTGCTGAAACGCTCCCGTGAAATAATGCGCCCTTTGTGCCCGGATTTCGTCCATGCGATCCGGCTTTGACGCGGTTTCCCGATGTTCCAGCACATTGTTTCCCCGTAAGTGCCCTTGACGAACGCGTTGCGATGCGAGCGCCGCGGAAATTTAATTTTTTGATTGTTTTGTGATAATTGGAATCCGATTTTTCATGGATTATTGTATCATTAAGATTGCCACGACACGATCATGTCACGGCCAGAAATTGAAAGTTTGAGTAAGATGTCAACTGCCCCCAACATTTTCGATGAAAATATAAATTATGATAGAAATTACATTCTCGTGAAGTGTTCGACCAGATGAAAAAAATTGGGGTGATTTTTGAACATTTTTTTGTGTTTGTTATTTTGTTGAATAAACATCTGGACACTATTTTTGTGTGAAAATCGTAATTCAAATTCTGTTGATGACAATTTGATGACATTTTATTGGATTATAGGTAAATATTAAAGAGCAAAATCCATTGAAAAAATGAACTCTTATCGAAAATTGTTGAAACATTGAAGTATTTTAATGTGTTCTCAATACGCGACTGAGTTAAAATTTTAAAACAGACTTCTATGAATTTCGAGAATTTCTTGATATTTTTATTTTTACATTGAAGGTAACTTGATAATTTTAGAAATTTGACAAATTAAATTTGTTCGAATGGACGTCTGCAGAATTGTATCCAAATGTTTGTGAAAAGTTACGATATACTAAGTTTGAAATATGATTTACAGATTTGAGGGAATCTGAATTGAAAAATGTCTTAGTTATGGAATTTGAGCTTTGAAATGAGCAGATCCAAAAATTATCTGTTTCATACTTCTGGATCAGGAAACTGTAATCCAAAAATGTGCAATTCACCCATTTTCTCGAATTTTTCGTCAATTCCGTAATTTACGTATTAGAAATCAAAATGTTACGTATAACAGAATTCGGATTTGAAAAGATTCGAAAGATATTTGTGGATCTCATTTCGAATATTCTCAATTCTATATTTTTGTATCACAAACTCAACACTTACGAAAAAGTGAAAATCTGAACTGTTTGAGTGCAAAAAGTTCAAAATTTTGAGTGACATTAACCATTTTTTGGATCCAAAGACGTAATAACAAAATTTTCGAATTTAGATCCTCCAATTTGGAACTTCAACCTCGAACATACTCACTAATATGTATAAATCAACAGTGTCAATTGACGCATTCGAAAATTTATACTTATAATTTTCAAAAATTTCTCACGACTTATAAGATCATAAAAAAAGTACATTCTCATGCTGATTCTGCTGAATTTCTATACAAAATCCTTGTATGCAATCGCATTATCGCACGCCAAGAATGCCGCAAAAGTACGAAATGCAAAGGCTTTATTCCAAGGCGCGCAAAACATCGACGTGACGTCAGTTCGCACCGCCTGCACCATGATTTTGCGACTTCCCGGCCACAGCGGGATAAGTTTTTCATATGTGCTCCAACACACACCTATACTTAGGTTTAAGATCCGACGCTATTTACATGATTTCGCGCGCCGCTGCCTCACATCTCTGACATGACATGTATACATTGAATCCCCCATTCGTTCTTGATACGTGTCAAGAATTTTTCCCGTGAAACGTATTTTCACTGTAAAAAACCTGCATACACTCAAAAAATTTTACATCCATTCCAAACACTTCAAAAAAATACGCAATTTTTAAAAAGCTCGAAAAAATGCTCGTCAGAGGTAAAAAATTGTTTCGAGCCCAAGTCAACAGATTCAGCAATTAAGACTATTTTTGCTTTCCTTTGCCGTTTTCCAAAGTGCGGATCATTTTTAAACAGAAGTATGAGAAAAAAAAATTAAGTTTTACTCGAGATAGTTACGAAAGCTGATTCATCCGCAGTTTTAATGAAGGAAGGGTACTTCAAGCGCAGTGTAAAATTCCGGAACAATTAATTGATCGAATTGAACGTCCCGGCAGGAAAACTTTCATGACGTGATTAAATAATTTCAGGCAACGCGCATGAATCAAAGCTTCATGTGTATTTCGCCGCGCTGGGCAATTTCATCAATTCGAAAACAGCGCTCGAGCCGCGAATGAATCACTTCTGATTATGATATTTCCGCGTGCGTTGCATTAATCAAATGTTTCACCAGCAATTATTATTTATTGGATCATGTTCGGTCATTCGTCTTATTGGCGCATCAGGATTATTTGGGATATGAATTTTCGTTAATATCAGGGGGAATGAATCTGCTTCAGCATTTTATGGAAATTTCGTTTCTAATTTACAGAACCTACGTTTGAGGAACTTATAAATATCGAATTGTGAAGAATAAAATTATACCCAGGTAAGATCACAAGGTGTGAAGGGGGAGGGGGGGGGGGTTAGGTTAGCCTCTCCCGAAATTGAAAAAATATTGGTTATTTTTGTAAGTGAAATAAGTAAGAATTTCAACTTGGAAAAAATATGTGCTGTTTTCAAATCTTCCAGAATCTCAGGGAGGGCTTCAGCCCCCTCAGCTCCCTCCCTGGCTACGTGCTCGAGTTTAAAATTAAAAAATGCAATGGGAATGCACCAGTGGGAAAAGTAGTCATTTTCCTCACTCCAAACGTCAACAATCAGGGAAGTCATCATATTCCGCACACGTTTAGTAGGACCACAAAATCTGTATTCCTTGCGGGTATGAACTGAAAAAATATTCCTTCCCCCCGAATGAGCGATATTTCTTTATCAAAATTTTCTTCACAAGTTCAGATCGCATTGCACGTTCAAAGTATACTGCATTTTTTTCTTCTCTTAACAGAGTATCGATTATTGTTAACTGGACAACAAAAAGATTCATGGCTCATCGGATCGCAGAAGCATTTTCCGATTCGCTAAGCCCGGGGAATTTTTTTCAAAACGATTGCCTCGCGCGGAAAAATCAGGGGGAGAACGGCGCGGATCGTTCTGATTCCCGATTTGAAAATCCGCTGCGATCACAATTCTTCGGATTTATTGTCCGCCTTCAACGCCAGCGCTCGGAGAAAAATGGCCGGTTGAAATTGACCCGCGAAAATACCGCATTAACAGTGCTTGCGTAGTTTATTTCATACTTAAATCAATATGGTCGGTTGAAAGTCATCGTTGGATGTGTTCGATAAAATTTGTCAAGTAAATGACTGTGTGAACGAAAATTATTTTCCGTGGACATATTTTTAGATCCAAAGTTGTGAATTTTTTAGTTAGATTATTTTGGGTTAGGAATTTGAAGAGCTTGGCATCATTCGGATGTTAGAAATTATGATAATTTTAAAGTTTACGGGATTGTTGGGTTTTTTTTTATTGTTTTTTTTTGTTGATATATTTTCGATGGAACATAATTTTCTTAAACTTTGAAATTCCGAAACTCCATAAGTTCCAACATTTACGAAACTTTGAAAAACAGCAATTTCGGAATTTTTAGGATTCTTGAGTTTGAAAGTATAAAAATTCTTGAAAACTTTAGAAGTTTCGGAATTTTGAAAACTTTGGTGATTCTAAAATTTTATAGCTTCTTATTTTCAAAACACTTGGAAACTTTTCAACAGCTGTGCAAACTCGTTAGAACTTTACGATCTCAAAACTCTAAAAATTTCGACATATTCAAACTTGAAAACATTGAAACTGCAAAAATGTGTAAACTCGACTTTTTGACTTCAAATTTTGTAATAAGTTCAAGATTTCGTAACATTCGAAACTTCCACAATTTTCGTAACTTCACAATTTCGAAATGACATCGAAATGTTTGAGAACTTCTAAATTCATCCAAATTCGTTCAGAATTTCAGAAGTTATGAAATTGCTGAAGCACCATAAGTTCCGAAACTTCGAAAAGTTCGAAACTTCACAACTGCCAAACTTCAACTGTTATACTAATTCGTAAAAACTCAAAAATCTCCAAACTTCAATAATTTTGAAAATCAGTTTCGAAATTTTCTGAAATATCGGAGATTTGGATTTCCGGAATTATAAAGTTTTGAAGAACTTCAGCGTTTTTACATTAGAAAGTTTTGGAATTTCTCAAGTTTCAGGATGTTTCGAAGTTTTTGGATTCCGAAGTTCTGACGAATTAAAAAAAATTCAGGAGTATTAAAGCATAAGTTGTTAAGCTTCGAGAAATTTCTACAATTTCGAAATCTCCGAGTTTTGGAATTAAGAAGTTCCAACGAATTTTCCGAAATCAAACACCGAAAAACCTCAAAAAAATTTTTCATCATGTTTATGTACATACACAAATGATATAATTCCATGATTTTTATTAGAAAATACAAAAAATCCTTCAATCTCTTAATCCTTCAAGCTTCCAATCTAGAACAAAGTTCAATTCTGACGCCTGACTTTTCGCCCCAACCCTACAAGAACATCCAACTATCCAATATTTAAATTTCACCCCCTACTTTTATCACCCCGCAATCACAAGGTCGTCGTCGCGACGCGCAATTATAAAGCCGCCTTCATTACACTAAAACAGCGGGGAGCGTCAAAGGAATCGTGGCGACCAATTTCGCCCGGTAAATACCCTCCCGAGCATTTTATTGCCGTTACCGCTGAACTTCGCCGCCCGATACCGGCTAATTCACAATTCTCGCATCGCGGGAGATTCATCATCAAAGTTTCGCGAAAATATTGATACTGCCAACAAGCGCTTAAGTACCCGGGGGCGGAGGAACTCGTTCCGAAGCGAACTTAATCAACTCTCCGATGACGAATTACTTGGGTCATGTTCCGGCCACTTGGAAAATCAAAGCCCGCTTCCGATTGCAACTTACGTCGCTTCGCAAGCTCCACTTGCTTTTATGTTTTGAGCTCCCAGCGCTCCACTTTTTTCAGAAGCTTGCGAGTTTTGTGAAAGGAATTTTGTGGGAGTGGATTGGATCAAAGCAACACCCGGAAATCGTGTAATTAGGGTGCTCCATTTTTTTTTGAATGGAATTTGCGTGCTCTTATTTTGATCGTGTGTCACGGGAGGATCATGGCTTTGAGTTTTCAGGAATGGGTAATTCGAGAGTTAATTTTTTTTCGCCCATGCACAAAGATGGCCGTTTCTTGTGCGCGGAACTTTTGGGGAAAATACTGTATTCCGTTGGGATAGTATGGCAGTGCGGAAAAGTGGTGCGCGGAAATGCATTTTGCAATATTTTTGGAAATATTGACGTATCAGTTCTGAGAATTGTTTGGAATTCATGAAAATTTGAACAAGATTTTATGAATTGTGTATAGTTATATTGGCAATTTTTGATATTTGAAGAATTTCAAAAATCTATAAATTTATGTACAATATTTAAGAATTAGTGTCATTTCAAAAATTTACAAAATTTTAAAAATTAGTTTTTTGAAATTTTCAAACATTTCTGAAATTTTAAAAATTTCCAGACATTTTGAAAAATTTAGAAATTTTCAAAAAATTTCCAGAAGTTTTGAACAATTTCTCAAATGGCATTTTGCAATATTTTTAGAAATATTTACGCATCAGTTCTGAAGATTTTTTGGAATTCATGAAAATTTGAACAAGATTTTATGAATTGTGTATAGTTATATTGTCAATTTTTGAAAATTTAGAGAATTTTAAAAATCTATAAATTTATGTGCAATATTTGAAAATTCGTGTCATTTTAAAAATTTACAAAATTTTAAAAATTAATTTTTAGAAATTTTTGAACATTTCTGCAATTTTAAGAATTTCCAGACATTTTGAAAAATTTAGCGGTTTTGAAAAAATTCCTGAGAATTTCCAGAAGTTCTGAACAATTTCTCAAATTAATAAACTAAAATTATCATGAATTTTCGAAATTAACAGAATTCTCAGAATTTTCAGAATCATTAGGGAATCCAAAAATTTTCAAAAATGTTTAATTTAAAATTACATAAAATGACTGAAAATTTCAGAAATTACAAACGATTTCCAGAATTTATAAAATTTACTTTCATTTCTCAAATTTCTAAAATTCTCGGGATTTCTCAAATCTTCGAAAATCCGAGAAATTCCAAAAAATTCTCAAAATTTTCACTTTCCGAAAATTTCCGGATCAAAAATTACTACGAATTCCAAAAATTTCTGAAATTTTCGGACATTCTTGAATCTTCAAGAATCCCAAAACCATAAAAAGTTCTCAGAATTTTTGATTTCCGAAAATTCACTAAAATTTCTTAAATTACCATGAATTTCCACAATGACCAAAATTCTCGGAATTTCTGAAATATCAAAAAATCCCCCAAAAATTCAAAATGTCTAAAATCACCCCAAATTTTGAAATTCCTACAATTATCTCACTCTCTAATTTTAAAAATCCCAAAAATTCGAAAAACTTCTCTATCAATTTTTTCAGTTTTGAAGATTTCCAAAAACTTCAACTCCAGATTTTTCTCCTTTCACTCTCACAATGAGTCTTCTTCAACTTCTCGAATTTCCACACCTCGTAATAAATTGATGAAATTCCTTTTACATTTTCTAAGAAAGATAAACTGACAAATTAACCGATGAACAATAATTCTCCAAATCAAACGACCCCAAAAAAACATTTACGAACATCAATCATCGTCACAAACATCTCGTTAAAAAACTTTCCAATTCTGCACGTTTTCGTGTTCACAACTATCATATTTACCTACTCCCAAACAATAAAAACACAAATAAAAAAATTCCCCCCTCAAACCAGCAACCACCTCTGTTTCCTCTAATTCCATAAAAATAACCAGCGGGCGCGGCACCTCATCATCGATAACTCTCACAAAACTTCTAATAAAGCACATGCATTTATTCCCCGAGTCTCGTTCCCCCAACAATTCATTTTTCGAGTACGTTTGAAGACGAGCTCCGCAATCTCGCAAT
The DNA here is from genome assembly GCA_030522785.1 of Platygaster equestris. Classification (NCBI taxonomy): domain Eukaryota; kingdom Metazoa; phylum Arthropoda; class Insecta; order Hymenoptera; family Platygastridae; genus Platygaster; species Platygaster equestris. Next base: position 6,760 of record JAPYZK010000873.1, on the reverse strand, counting down.
TTTCCTCTTCGTCCCCTTTGAGAAAAACATGCAAAGTAGATCGAATTTCGTATCGGCGATACACAAGTTCGGAATGCCAAATCGCGGCGTCGGATATTTCCTCTGAATTTCAATCCGCGCGGCGTTACACTCGCGACACGATTTTTGCGTTATTTATATGCCGCGATTGTGCACCCTCGCGGGATGTTTATTTCGCTCGTCGCGCGCTGCTCGCTCGGGCGAACAAATAAAAAAAAAAAACTGCATCCACAGCGAACGGAGGCAGTTTCCAAACGAGCTATTTTCGGCTTTTTTCGGTACCCGCGGCCTTCGTTTCTGTTATTCGAATGATTTGAATAGCCACGACGATTCGTCAAAGCGCTTAGAAAATATGTCTTCCGACGATGCTGCAGACGCTGGAAAAAGCGCTAAATGAGTTTTCGGTCTGCCGGTCAGAAGAGATCACTTTTCCGCTCTCTATTTACTTCATCAACATCCCGGGAAAACACAGGAAAATGGATGGATCCGGCGACTTTTTCAATCTGTGTTTCAACTTCAGGGGATGTTGTTCGTGAAAGGAAGTTAGGTGACGGGAAATGGTGCGCTTTTTCAAGGGTCGTTTGAATTTTGTGAAACTGATTATTCGGCGACTTTTCCTCTCTATGAATACTTTCATCACGAAGATTATAGTTTTTTTGAATTATCTGAGCACTTGTAGCTGTATTTATTCTATGAATCGTGTTTTTGACTTTTCGTTATTATAGTTACTTTTGATGTGTGAATTTCGAAACAGATTTTGAGACGTGGATCCATAATTATTGGGAATTAATAATGATTTTGAGTTCTCGGAAACCCGAAAGGAAAAATTTTTTACTTTGAAATGTCTTGTCGAATAGGGACGTTGAAAAATTCTGATACAGCTAATTTTAGCCTTGGTCAATCAAAAAACAGGAACATACTAAAATGAAAAATGTGCTGTATTGGATTTTAATGCAACACAATTTGAATGAAACTGTCAATTATCATCCCATTTTTGGAAAAATGTCAAATTTTGAACTCCGTAATCCGAAATTTTCAATTTTTCAACAGGATATCGAACCCCAAATTCATTACATCAAATCAAGAATGATAAAAAATCAACAATTGGTAGTGCCAATATATTCCATAAAAAGTCGAGACTTCAAAAAAATACAATCAATCTAAATTTTCTATTTAAAAGTTATAAATAAAAGTGAGTACAAATAATTCAGAATTCTCAATACTATTCAAATTTTGAAATTCAGGTATCGCGTAATTGCGACATTTGAAGTCGAAAAGAATGTGAATTCAAAACTACAAATTCTACAAGTTCAATACATCAAAATCTGAGTCCAGCGAAATTCTGAATTCGAATTAGAAAACTCACACATCAACATCTTCAAGACGAAACTTCAGAAATTCACAAAGTCAAAAAATAATTAATATCAAAATTCACAACCTGAAACTGGACTAATCATAAAATTCGCCGAAGTTTTTTTTAACCTACATTTAGTAAATTATCCCTCTTTTTTAACCTCATTTACTTCAAAACAGTGTAAACCTGCTACATCTTAGTGAACAAAACCATTGATCTTCTCAGTTGCAGTTTTCCCACCGAAAATCCGTGGTTTATTTCTGTTTCAGGTTTAGAGAGCGATCGCGAAGGATCGGAAATGACGCCGCCTTGGAATAGCAAATCACGCGATGCGTAACGAGCTGTTCCCGGACAAATGAACACATGTTCGCTCGGAACAAGCGTCGCTTTAGCGAGTCTATAAACGCGCCTCATGGCGAACACTTTCTCCACGCGCGTGTGGCCTGGCATGCCCGATAAAAATATCAATCTAGAAAGTGAAAACCGACGAACAATCCGGTTTTTCCCCGCGATCCTAATGCAACTTACGCTTTTGCAGACGACGTTCCGCAATTACGGCGTCCTTCCGGATTTTATCAAGGGTCGCGGCAAAAACTCGCCGGAAACGAGAATTTCATCGATCCGGCGACGAAAATTTTAATCTATCCTCATGGTCTCGTAACAAAAAGAGCAAAAAAACGCGTACGATATAACATAATCAGAAATTACACCTGGACATTTTTTCTAGAAATGTAATTATTGAATACAGAAAATTTGTTTGCTCGTAACAGGAAAAAAAACGAGCGAAGAAGATGAAGATCTGAATAATGTGCAAAATCTGATAAGGAATGGAATTTCTTCCGCTAAATAAGGGGAGTTTAGACGTTTTTTTGTAAGAGATTTCAGACAATTTACACTAACAAACAATGGAAAATGAAACAAATTATTTCTGAATCAAACTGAGAAAACACAAAAAATCAACAGATTAATAAATGATGAATGACAAAATTGATAAATGAATAATTGTTCTTACAGCAATAATCAGACGTGTTTCACATTTTCCTCGTCTAGATTGGGAAAAACACCGTTCAAACTGAAAAATTAATAATTCATCGATGTTATATTCTTTTTATTCAAAATTCTAACCAACAGACAATTATTTTCAAGGCGACCGAACTTTTTCTCAAAGATTTCACCCGACATATGTTCAACCTTTTCTCAAAATGTACACAGTAAATAATCAACAATTAAAAGTATTGTTTCAATCTGATAAGCTCATTCTAAAGAGTTCAGACATGAAATTAGGATTGCAAACATATTTATTTTCGCATTTTTGCGACTGCAACAGCGATTTAAAAAAAGGTGTCCAAACTCTCCCTCAATTACCCCACAAGGAAAAAAAATTCCCGTAAAAATCGATGCCAACATTGCATTTTTAATCTACGATCTCAGTATCATTTAATTCTAACGTAGAATCACTCCAAGTTCCTAACCACACGAAATTCAAGCCATCAAAACTTAGATTCTCCTTTTTCGCGTGAACTTTACCACGTTTAATTTCAGGTTATCTTATCAGCATTGACACGCCGGCTTTCCATTTGGATCGTTTCCAAAATTTCACTTTCTTCGCGTGATTCCGCGACTCGGAATCTACAATAAAATTACATGCCAACACAATTACAATGATGCGAACTTTAATTGTTACCGAGTGTTCGTGAATATTGTGACGGAGCTAACATCATTTCCAACACTAATTAATTCAATTGAAACGTTGGATAATGAAAATGATACATCGATTCATATGACGTAAATTGCAAATCACATACAAAATAATGTTGACATTCTTATTAAGGAATTATGAAATTATCGCGAGTGGAATTTAGTCAACAAATTATGTTCATAATATCAAAATCAATTATGATTTTTCTGTGATAATAAAATTACGAGGTTACATGAACAATCTTGACGGTTATAACACAAAATAAACAATGCAATCGAATTCTGTTCTCTCCAAAATTATCGTGATGCAATTCAATCTTCGACAGTCGACTTTCGGTTGCGGAGTTTCGACCTCCGATTTCATTCTCGCATTTAAATATTATACGATAAGAATATTTTTATTCTGAAGTATCCGACAGGTCGTCGATAGTTTTCGTTTTTGAACCCGAATTTGTTAGGCTCTTGGAGTTGGCAGCAAAAGTGTGATAAAAAAAGTTGGGTTTCGCTCTTAAGCACCTCGCAAGAGCGAGGTAATAGCAAGGGTATTAATGACGCGGAGAAACCCTTTCTGAAACCGAACGAGCGACAGCCTTTGCCGGCTTTTGTCGGCATCTTGAGAAAACGACAACCCAGGTGGAAGGTGCGAGCTTCTTTCTACACTTTAAGAGCTGAAAGACTTCTAAATACGGTTAGGCGCCATTGGGATAATTTACTCGGGCGCGAAAATATTTCCATAAATAAACAAGGCAAGACTGAATATTTCCACTTCATCAAACCTCCTCAACGCATTTTTCATCATTAAATACTCGAGTTGTTCAATCAGAGTCGTTGCGCTTTAACAATATGGAAACTTCATCAATTTCCCTGATTTTCCGAAGTTTCAAAGTTAATTTTACAGGATAACTCGCAGGTATTCTATGACACGTTTTGTTCAATTTTCGCAAGACGTTCGTTTGATTTCAATCTTTTATTTTATCTTTGCCTTTCAAAAAAATATTGTTATTAAACTTGTTGAGGACACTATTATTGATTCGTAAATCATATTTCGATGTGTAAGCATCTTTAATTTCGCTCCTGATATGGGCCAGTATGGGCTCATGTCGCGTAAGACGTGTAAGGTGTAAGGCGACCTTACAGAGATCCACGCATAGCGTCGATCGCTAGAAGTTTCTAAAATTTTCAGTAAGGTTCTGAAAAATTCTAGGAAGTTCTTGAAGGTTCTGAAATGTGCTAGAAGTCAGTTCAAGATTCTATAATATTTTAGAAGGTTCTGGAAAGTGTAGAAGGTTTTGGAATGTTTCACGAGATTGTTCTGGAAGTTGTAGAATGTTATGAATAATTCTAAAGGGTTAAAAATAGTTCTAGAAGGTTCTGAAAAGTTCTGGAAGGTTTCAGAAGATCGTAGAAGGTTCGTGAATGTTTTAGAAGGCTCTGAACTGTTCTGAGTTAGATTCTAAGAAATTCTGGAAGGTTCTTGTAAGTATTATAAGGTTGTGTAAGGTTTCAGAAGGCTGCAGAAGGTTTTGAAACGTTCTAAAAGGTTCGAAAAAGTTTTTGAAGGTACTAGAATGTTCTAGAAGGTAGTTGAAGATTTTATAATGTTTTAGAAGGTTCTGAAAAGTTGTAGAAGGTTTTGGAATGTCTTACAAGACTTTTCAGGCGTGTTATAGAAGGTTCTGGAGTGTTTCGAAAGATAGCAGAAGGTTCTGAAATATTTTGGGTAAGGTTCCAAGAAATTCTAGAAGGTTCTTGTAGTTTTTAGAAGATTCTGTAAGGTTCCAGAAGGTTGTAGAAAGTTTTGAAATGTTCTTAAAGGTTCTAGAAAGTTTTTGAAGGTATTAGAATGTTTTAGGGGGTAGTTTACGATTCTAGAATATTTTAAAAGCTTCTGAAATGTTGTATATAGGTTTTTGAATGCTTTACAAAACTGTTTTGGAATGTTGTAGAAGGTTCACAAAGGTTCTAAATAGTTCTAAAAGGTTATGAATAGTTCTAGAAGGTTCTGAAAGGTTTTGGAAGGTTTTAGAAGATATAAGGATCATGAATAGAATTTTCTCGAAGATTCTAAAAGATTCTAGAAGGTTCTAGAAGTTTCTGTAAGGTTCTGGAAAGTTGTAGAAGGTTTTGAAATGTTCCAAAAGGTTCTCAAAATTTCTAGAAGGTTCTGCATAGTTCTAGAATATTCTAAATGGATCTGGAAGATTCTAGAA